>KN837261.1:188450-213076 GCA_000827215.1 Sphaerobolus stellatus SS14 | reverse complement strand
GGGCTTGAGGGGGGATGATGGTGGTCAAGAGCAAAGAGAGGGGACGCTTAGTTCGAGGGTACGGGGTCGTTATATACCTTTGCTGGTCTGTGCACGCACCCTCGATCGGGTGAGTAAGCTCGACAAGAGTCTCCCTCCTATTACTAACATTTTGGTCCCGCAAACTCTATGTAACTGGACTTATTTAATTATCTAATACGATTTTAGACCCTTAAGTTCTCCTTAAATCTACAAGGAGTATTTATTGAATCGTTTGGGTATTTGAATCTGCGAAGCGTTGAGTATTGACTATGATGTTTATTATTTACTGACTTTCCGCATGATTACTTACTTATATCTATACCCTTAACGAGTTCCCAAGAGAAAAGAGGATTTTCTTGTTGTTTGATCCACACGGCATATTGATATTGACCTTCTAGCTGACTTGCGTTGCTCTTAGAATTACAAGGAGAATGCAATAGATCAATTGAAAGTTTGGATACTCATCCACGAAGCGCTGAGTTGACCAGGCTTTCCATTTTTTATTTACTGACTTTGTTCAGACTAAGTTCGGCCGGATGTTTATCTTTACTCCCTCAGGCTTGATGAATCCTCCATCGAAAAGATACATTTCGTGATTTGGATCGCTAGTCGTTCACTGACAACCAGTGTAAGTGCCTCGGTCCGAATACTCATTATAAATACAAGCCTTAGGCCTTATAGACTAGAGGAGAAGCATGGTGGAATAGTCTGATAGATCTGGCGTAGAATAAAACTATTATAATTGCTTGTATATCGACGAATAAACAGTAATTGCGCATATAGTCACTTACGAAACGCGTGGGAATAATAGAGTATAATACTTGGTATATTTGAGCGGTGCAGAAGAGTCTATCCCTCCTTGGACCTTGCCTTTCTTGCCTTTCCCTCTTTTTATCTATCAGTATAAAGCCTACCTTCGCATCTCGTACGTACATACAACCAACAAAGTCAAAGTTTAGTGATCGGCGCAAAAAAAGAAAAGAAAAGAAAAGAAAAGAAAAGAAAAGAAAAGAAAAGAAAAGAAAAGAAAAGAAAAGAAAAGAAAAGAAAAGAAAAGAAAAGAAAAGAAAAGAAAAGAAAAGAAAAGAAAAGAAAAGAAAAGAAAAGGCAACTATACTTGGTATCGAACCAATGACTATCTGAGAACGGTAAGCCCATTACAGGCCCCTAACCATCGCTCTAACTGCCACACTACACGGCGGTTATGTATATACTATACGTCGTTCAACCTAAGGGGATGCAACTTGCGACTCGCAGCTCGGACATACAATTCTGTCTCCATGCATTTGCCTGCTAAAGTAATGATAAATGAAGCTTCAATGTCATAGATAGTAATTACATAGTTATCTGTCGTCTGGGAATGCCATATTAATGGCAATAGATAAATTATAATATTATTGCATAGAGGGGACCACAAGAAATAGTCTGTGTACTGCCGCACTGTCTAAAGTTATACTAATATGACAAGTCGGAAAGGGAAGCAGTGCTGAGAAGATCGATTATCGACACCTTCCATCCAAGTCACATAGCCTCTTAGGTTCCCGCTTCCTTAGTAGACTCTTATAGACCACGACTCGATTCCCAGCCTCCCCCATCTTCTGCTTCCCATCCTCTACATCCCTGTATCTCGAGGTCACCTTTATTACTTATCTCCACTCACGACTCCGTGATCCATACCTTACTGGCCTCACTCACTGCCCAGGACATTATACTAGTAGCCTGGAGACAACTCCGTCGCAGGCTTATTCTGTCCTGCGAGGGCTATGTTGAAGAGCATAAGGGTATGGATGGTGGGTGTGGGTGTGGATGTTGACAACGTCGATGTCGATGTCTCTACTTCATGGTGGTTGGAGAGGAAGGGGGGGAGGTTATGTGTTCCGAGTCGGCAGTGGATGGCAGTGACTTGCGGTACTTAACGCTGATTTTGAGGACGTTCTCCTCGCAGGCCGACCACTGGAGCCAGCGCACCAACGTCCTATGGTATTTACTTGTGTACTTAGATTATCCTTAGACTTGCACAGTAGTGACGCTTCGTCGACCGCGCCGGGTGATCTCTGGTGAGGCCCTTCCCCTCTTTTTCTCTTCGTTGAATCGAGGAAGGAGGGGATATAATATAGGTCTTTCTGCAGTTACCCGAGTCAGAGGAGACTTGGCATGCCACACCGACTTTTCCTTGTGCCTCCTTCATAGTACTACGTAGTTACAGCTTATAGAAGGAACAGTCGTCGGGGTAGCTTTTGTGGATTTATGTAATGATTTCATTAAAATTTAAATTATATACTTCCTGCCACTATATTTGAACGATCCGAACGGTCTCGATAATGAATAAAACTCCATTACATTTACGAGTCTAGGAACTCGAAAATACAGTACAGGGGAGATTACAATAAGTGTATGCTATGTATGTCTAGTAAGACGTACGAAGATGTGTGGCAGCTATAAAAAAAACAGAGACATAAACCACGAGTGAAATGGGACGAAACCACGAGACGAGATGGGAGCGAAAACGAAACCAAAAGAGAATAAGGAGATGTGGAAGCAGAATGGAAAGCGTGAATGGCATTATAAGCGTGTCGAGAGGAGAGAAGGAAATAGGACAATGTCTTGATTCCGATTCCGAGTGTCCTTTTGGTGTCGTTGCGCGTTGCGTGCTGATAAAGAGATCTAGCATGTAACCATGTATAAAGAAGAAGAAAGAAAGAATACAAAGAAAAAAAAACCAGCGAATTCCTCAGCGAATCCAATCACCGATTCAACGGATTCCGCATCCGCATCTCCTCCCCCTTATAAAACAGCCAAATCGGAAACGGCACCCCCGTCAGAATCGCCACCCCCGCAAGCAAGCTATTGCCTCCTCCCTCTCCCAGCGCCGCAAACATGACCTCCCCAAACAGCGGGAATGCGAATCCCAAAAGCGACCTCGACACCGCCGCGGCCGCGAGCGCACTCGCCGCATACGTGAACGAGTCCACAAGATACAGCTGCACCGGCACGAAAACGAGCATCATCCCAGCACAGAAGATCCCCGCGCCGAAAATCGGCATGATCCAGTGGATCTTTGCCTGTGCGCTCCAGCCGTACCAGAAGAGGCCTATAGGCACGAGTGCCGAGCCGAGGAACATGATGGGGATGCGGAATTCGGGCTTTGGGACACCGTTGTTCTTGGCGGTGAGCTTTGTGTAGATGGAGTTCATGAGGGGGGCGGAGCCGAGGGTGCCGATGAAGAACCCGATTCCGGGGCCGAGGTAGGCGAGTCCAGAGACGCCGGGGCCCCAGCCGTAGATGGAGGGGAAGAGAGTTGGGAAGGTCGTGAAGAGGAGGTAGAGGTAGCCATAGATTCTGGTTAATAGGCATGTGTGAGTTTTGGTTAGGAGAGGGAGATGGGTGGGACGTACAGAGCCATGTAGAAAGAGAGCATGAAGCAGATTAAGCTGCGTGTTAATAGGGTGAAGGGACGTTGAATATCCGTGAGGATCGTGTCCCTAAACGCAGGCCTCTTCGACGGGGCGATGAAGGGGCTGCCTTTCTCATTATCGGGGTCTGCAGCAGCTGAAGTGACGGCGAAGCGTTCCTTGACAATCGGCGCGTACGTTTCTTCGAGGATAGGGATGGCGATGACGGAAGCTACGCCGGCGAGGATGGAGAGGAGAATAAAGACCCATTTGAAGCCGACTGTTTGGACGAGGAAGCCGCCTGCGATGGGCCCTAATATTGGGCCGAGGAGGGGACCCATGGAGTAGAGGGCCATGGCGCTGCCTCGTTCGCTGCCGACGAAGACGTCGGAGATGCAGGAGCCACCGATGGCGACGGGGGTGGAGCCGCCTAATCCAGCTGTAATGTAATAACTCGATTAGCAACGCGTATTAGAATAAGAGAGGGAGGACATACCAAGGAAACGAAACGCGATGAGGGATCCCGTGCTAGGAGCGAAGATGCATCCTATTGAGAAGGCGAGGAAGAAGAGGTTGGAGAGGTGGAGAACCCATACGCGGCCGTAGATCTCTGTGAGGGGCGCGCTGAAGAGAGGGCCGATGGCGAAGGCGAGCAGGAAGATGCTGAGGGTTAGCGCGACTACGGTGGGGGAGGTGATGCCGTAATGGGTTGCTATCTCCGGAAGGCCGGGTGCCATCATACTGGACGCGAGAGGTCTAGAAGTATATTCAAAATGAAATGCGTTAGTTTGCTAAAATAGACGTGATGGAAGACGCGACGTACGAGACGAAAGTGTACAGAGAGACGATGGCGACGTTCTTCCATTTGCGGCCTGTGGACCAGTTGAGAGGGTTTGCAGGTGCGTTTGCCCAGAAGTCGTCGGATTCAGCTTGGGCATCCTTCGCGAGGTCGGTCGAAGCGGTGCCGTCTTCTTCTTTCCGTTTGTCGGCGCCTCCTTCGCTAGTCGAGCTTGCAGCGTACTCGGGCTGCGCCATGGGAGTGATGGCAGCTGCAGCGGTCGGGAGAGTCTCAGACGACGGGTGAGGGTCGACGGGCATGAGAGTCGGGGTAGAGGAGCGGGAGGGAAAGGGGGTTGCGGGCTACGGATGAGAGGAGCATCCGCGCGCCGCTATTATACTGGGCTTAGAGGATGACCATGAAGAAATTGTGTCAGTCAACGTATCCACTGATGCTTTTTCCCAGCCGCTGCTACGTGCCGTCGGCAAAACATACGATCGTGTGTCCCCTCCACTCCGCCGCTCTTAACTCCCTCTGTCTCAGCATCCTCTTGAAGTTTATAAAGCATGTGGGTCGAAGAAATGCGCGATATCCGAGAGTAGCTGCTCGCTGCAGACGAAGGAGAAGAGTTGGAGGTCGGAGGTGCGTCCTGAACTAGACAAGCGAGTTGACATTTTGGGTCTGCAGACGTTAGCTCTTTCATGTCAACTCTCCGGGAAAGGAAATTACATCTCCGGATGCTCGTGGGACGCTCCTTCCGCCGGAGTCACCTGCCTCGCACGATACATTTCAATTGGAGGAGCCAGCGTCTGCACCCAGCCCGCCGGAAGACGACGTAGTCTTCCCTTCTTGCGCCACAGACGCGTCCTCCGAGTGGTGAGCTGATTAAGCTGCAGAAGGTTCTCGATTCGTGCAGTCCCTCCGAGTCATACCGTCATACCCCATTGCCGACTGTCAATCAACATCAATCAAATTCAAAATGAAAGTCGTATATTCATCTACCTGTCTGGTACACAACCCCGAATACGAGACTCTCTCGGGCAAACGCGTGCCCTACCTGGAGTCACCGCAGCGATATGAGGTTATAAAGGAGGCTTTATCAGATTCGGAGGATTCGTTTGGATTCGTTGAGGCGAGCGAGGATTTGGAGATTGGGGAACATCTCTTATCGGTGAATTCTTTGACTCTGCGTACGGCCCGATACGAGCTTATCGTGAGTTAGGTGCATAATCCCGAGTATGTGGAGTACGTTAAGAACGCGTATGATGCGTGGGTTGAGGATGGTGGGGATGAGGTGTGAATATCGTAGTTATTCGATTGCTTGCGTGCTTAATTATTATGCTCGAAAGGCAGGCGTCGTCCCCGACACATTCCCCCATCCCAAACTTATCAACTTCAAGAATGGGGATATCGACGTGACGAAGCTGAAACCAATTGCCAAAGCAGGTATTCCGTCTCGTCCCTTATCGCGACGTTAATCTTAACATTCTTTTTTCTTTGCTAGGATTATACTGGTCAGTACCACCGCCTATTCCGTTCTCCCGACGCCACGCCTTCTAATTTGATAAATTATTTAGCTTTGATTTGAGTACACCGATTACAGCAGGTTATCCCATTCTCTCCGACTCTTATATTAAACTCTAATTACGTGGATAGATACATACAAAGCAGCAATCGCTGCCGTCCAAGTAACGCTCACAGCCTGCTCCATCCTCACCACTGAATCTAAGGCTTCTTCATCCGAAGGACCTGTTGGAGTTTTTGCGTTGACGTTCGTCTGTCCTTTTACTTCCCCTTTTCCCTCCCCAAGCGCCTCGAAAATCATTTTATTTACCAAACGTTGTAGTCGTCCACCAGGCCACCACGCAGCCACCTCGCTCAGCGGCGGATATTGTTATTTCAATAACGTCGCTATCGCCGCTCGGTTCCTTCAATCACAAGCGCAGTCCCCGAGTTCAGTCAACGCCGAGTCAAAGCCGAAAATCGCGATTTTGGATATCGATTATCATCATGGGAATGGGAGTACGTCCTTACCAATTTTTTAAAGACAAAGTCGGAAGTGAACAATTTTTGTTTGTGTAGCACAAGACATATTCTACGCCGACCCCTCCGTATATTACGTCTCCCTCCACGCTGTGCCTGATTATCCCTGTACGTCCGTCCTTTCTTCTATCCTCCATCCATCCCATCCATCCCGGGCCCATCCTCATTCCCTCCTGCCCCTCCCCTCCCATATCGAATTGCCCGCCAATTAATTTAACCCTCACATCTAAGACTACACCGGCACCGCCTCCGAAACCGGCTTTGGCCCCGGAAAAGGCTACACCCTCAACCTGCCCCTCCCAACGTATACAACAGGGGATGAAGAGTATCTCGCGGCTCTGCGACACGCGGTTCATAAGATTAACGAGTTTGGGGCGGAGTATGTTGTTGTTAGGTATTTATTCTATTCTATTTTATTTATTGATTGGTTTATCCTATTTATTCAATGACGTTATTTTTGTGGGGGTAGTTTGGGCGTAGATACATACCAACACGACCCGATATGCAAATTCGGGCTTACGACGGCAGGGTATAGGCGCGTTGGGGGGGCTATTGCGAGGGCGGGGGCGGGGGTGGGGACGGTGTTTGTTATGGAGGGGTGAGTGCCACTTTTTTCATTTCTTGATATATCTTCTTGCTTTTATTTTGTTTTTATTATTGTGGGCTGCATTGTGGGACTAATAATAATTGGTGGTTATTTTCGTAGGGGATATTTTATTGCGGATTTAGGAGCGAATGTGAGGGCTGTTTTGGAGGGGTATCAGACTGCTGGGAAGGGAGCGGCGGCGGCGGGGAGCGCGTGAGGGTGGATAGGACGAGGGAAGAGAGACGGGGAGATAAGAGTCTAAAGGTGCGGAAAGACTCGTGGAATCCACCTTGGACGTAGACTTTATACCCTGTCATGTATATTCATATATCACTGATCTCTCAATAACAATTTATTATGATCTCTTGCAGATGGGTTCAAACATTCAGGTCATACGGCGTCAAGTTGAAAGAAGTTCTCTAGTTACTCTTTTATGTCGCGGTTGAAAAAAATCAACATCAGGCAGACCTGGTTGTCCTAGTAAACTCGGCTCAGTAAGGAGCTTGAAAGTATCTGATTATAATGAGTATTCTGACGGGCTCGGAGGCCCTTACACCGACTAATGCGCTAATTATGAAATGCGTCGCTCCACTGGAAAATTCATCATTGGTGCAGATATAATCATCTTTGAGCCGAACTTGAAGTCAGTAAATAATGAATATCAAATTCGAAACTCAGCTCTTCGTAGATAAAAATTTCCAGAAAGATTCAATAAATTCTTGTAAATATAAGGACGTTGTAAGCCTTCAAAATCGCATTAGATAATAAATCGACCGAACTTACATAGGGTTTAAATGCGGGACGAAATTGTTAGTAAGTAATAGGAGGGAGACCCTCGTCGAGCTTGGTTGCCATGAGATTTATCTTTCAAAGCCTTAGTCTCAACGTCAGTCTGGGCCCGCCTGGGGGCCCGACCTCCCGGCTTATTTTGCGGTTGTTCAGATGCCAACCCATCAACATCCGTCGAGAGAAGGTTGGAGCGACGGCGGTCCGCTTCACTCTCCTCTTCCGAGTCGATATCGACTTTTTTGGAACCACGACCTGAATTAACAGTACGAGTTGGAAGTTGATCCTCGTCTTCATCTGATTCAAAATCCTCATAGACCACGGACTTCTTCATTATATTTTATAGCACTTGTCGTGCGCGAAGTTCGTTTAGAAAAAGGGCCTCCATCAGCATCAAGGTTGGCCTTGCCAGCCCTCTTAGTCGTACTAGTCGCCTTCTTCATCGTCTGAATGGTAACCCCCTCGTCTGAATGACCCTCCTCTGAACTAGCCACAGCATTTTTCGCCTTCGCTTTGTCTCGGTTCGATGTCTTAGTCTTAGTCCTAGCCCTTAGTAGTCCTCGACTTCAATGGTGGTTCCTCTTCGTCGACTTCGAGTTTCTTCGAGACAGGCTTCTTCAACACCCTCCCAACGATATTCTGCCAGTCCTCATCATCATCGTCTTCTATGATGACTCTGAGCTACTGATGTCGATCCTGAGACTGTGGGTATTAGAATGGACTCTGCTCTCTTCCGTTTGGAAATCTTCTTCGATTCTTCAAGCGGTTCAGAGAATCGCTCCTCAGCGACCTCACGAGAATAGTCGTCCACAATACATTTGCTAGACTTCTTCCGTTGGACGCCTGAGGAAATATCAGTGACTTTTCAGGCTTTGGGAGCTCCTCGTCGCCGGTCGGAAAATTACCTTGTGACTAGCTTTGGTCAATTTCCTTGCTGAAGAACTTGACTACTGGCAGCTTTCATACTTGCTACGGAAGGCCTGACTGCCGGGAAATGGAGTCGAATATATATATCTATATTTATAGAAGGATATCAGTGGATGAGATAAACGATCAGTTTGGAAGAGGAAAGGCCGTTCGAGGCTCCAAATCAGAATTAAGGTCGAGAGAATTAAACAGATCGAAGGGACTGCTGTATGGACACTGCGGTAAATCGGTTGTTTGGATGTATTCATGAGTATATAAGAGAAGTTTGGCACTCATAGTAAAGTGAAATCCGTGGATCGTTTTTGAATTCGGGACTACTTCCTAGGATAATCTGAAAGGCGAGTGTCCAAAAACAGTTGCGAGTAAATTGAATCACTCCCATGGAGGTTAGAGTTGCAGGAAAAGTGAATTAGATGGGGAGTTTCATGGTCTCCATTAAGCTAGAGCTATGACTGGACGAGACATGATGTTCCCTGGCAGTGGGAATAGATCTTCTACATGTTCAGGGAACTTTGAGAGAGACCGAGGCACATCTTTGCGATTGACAGTGTCGAGTTCTACATTTCTTAACAGGAGACTTTGAAGGTGACCTTGGTCCAGCCTCTTCGACGGATTCAGCAACTGCTAGTTGGGGTTCCTCTTCCGGGTCTTCGAAAACATTTCTTAAATGAAACAAACCCATAAGCTTGTTATTCGAGGGAGTCAGAGGTTGATATGGCCTATAGCTAAATGTTAGATCCACAGGACGAAAGCCGCCATTGAGCATTGCAAACTCACCCTCCATGCCGCACGGTCTCGAAATGTCTTCGTCTTGGATGCCTCTTGCATCGACTGCGCCTTCTGACGGTCGCCAATAGAGCTTCGCTCATAATGCTGGCTGAGTGAAGTAGCTCTGGAGTAGATTACTTA
The DNA here is from genome assembly GCA_000827215.1 of Sphaerobolus stellatus SS14. NCBI lineage: Eukaryota > Fungi > Basidiomycota > Agaricomycetes > Geastrales > Sphaerobolaceae > Sphaerobolus > Sphaerobolus stellatus. The sequence goes on along the minus strand of KN837261.1, from coordinate 203,634 downwards.
GAGAATATCCTTAGATGGTTGACTCCTTGAGTTGTAGACTCGAACCAGTCCCACGTCTTGACGCGTCGCGTCGCGCCGAGCTGGCTGAGCTCGGAGGGACTTGCTTGTACTTGCCCGAGAGTCTATTTAAATTACACCGTAATATACGTACTTGAAAGCGCAATCACGTGGACCACCACAGCCAATTATGGCGCGTCGATGGCTCTTGAAAGCTATGAATCCACAATACTAGTCATCGGGCAGCTTGCTAACTAACTTACACAAAACTAGCTAGTTCAATTTACCGACAATATGTATAAAGCGCAAGTTATGTAGTATTTAGATTTATAATTGATGAAACATTGTAAATATAGGAAAATAGGTCAATCCATAACAGGGTACAAGTACTCCTCAGATCGAAATGGTCGCGAAGAAGCATAAAAGATAGCGTGTTCCAAAACATCTGCAGATGCCCCGTCAGCTGATAAAACCCGTGTTTCTTCCATGTCACTGAACACTTGATCAATGTACTCTGCAGCACCGGAGAGGTGTGCCACCTTGGCACACGAAGCGTGAAGCGCCAGATAGGCTGGGTTCGGGACAGGAAGATTTCGCTCGTCAGGTGTCGTAAAAGTCACAAGTGGAGAGTAACCAGTGAGAAGAAAGGGATACCTTGCTTCAAGTTTATACTGATTGACGTGGTCCTAAGGGCTCTTGATTATTATAATCTGACGAAGGAAGATACAAGGAAAATCGCACCGTTGGAGTGAACCATATGCGTAAATTATCAAATCTTTGACGAAGGTTGAACTCCATAGTGATGACATTTTCTAGGCGATGTACTTTGGAACCGCTAAGCTCGTCGAGAAGGGTTGGATAGCCAAAGCGCTTCAGGATAGCCCATACGGTAGCTGCGCATTGCGACTATATCAAGAGAATCACTAGAGAAATATTTTGGCGAAAGGAGATAGGCATACCTTGTCAGATCCTTCGGTAATACCCGAGCTGATGAACTCGGAAATGATATGAGCACACTGGGTGTATGCGGTTCGAAGCTTCTCGCGTGTAACTTTTTGGTACAACTCATGATTCTTTAATACATAATCCTCATCAACCCTACCCGTGACAGGACACCGGAATCCGTCCCGGACTAAAGCCTTAAATAATTATATCGGTGAAAGGCAATGATCAGAAGAAAAGAAGAACTCACTCTCTTTTTCGCGCTACTGTGGTTTTGAGGAGCCTCTTCCAACAAATCCTTAGTCATCTCCGCGATGGTATCGTAAGAGGCACGAGAGGAAAGATTTGAAGGGGTTGGAGTCTTGCCCTTGTTAGAACGAACTGGAATAGTTGAGGACATGGAAGAATGAACGGATGAACGAACGTACACGCTAGGATAAAATGCCCATAGTACAACTCCCCGAGTTCTAAGAGGGCGTCTCTCTTGTTTTTGCAAGAAACGATTTCCAGTTCGATAGTTCTCCGTGCTTGATCTGAAGGAGCATAAATGAGAAAGTAGCCCAGGATTCGGCAGTAGATCATCGATCGCCGTGATTGATTGACGTCATGCATGCCATCAATGTCCGTTTGAATAGTGCTCTCAAGGTGCAGACACGAATTATACGCACTTACGGCGTGAGCAAACTCTTGCAAGTTCCGCGGGAGTTGGGAGGGAAGGTTGCTCATGATATTGGCAGTACTTATGAGGTGAACTTGTCAAGCGCAGCATGGCCTAAGCACCACCCACAGACGCCCACAGGGCTCCATGAAGCCTCCATAAACTCGTATAAACATTATCTAAACTCCTAAAATGTATTCCGGAAATCCTTTTAATACAATAGTCTAAAATATAGAGCTAGTCAAACTGGTCCCAGCGTAATAAGTGCCGACTGGGAGGCTTTTCTTTGGGAGGCTTCTTCGCAGGAGGCTTCGGCTTGACTGAGATATTCAGGATTGGACTGTTCAGACGATATTACTGTTAGGGTCCAGTTTGACGGTTTTTTTTAGGGATTCACTTACACTGGTTGCCAGTGAAAGACTAGCTATTGATGATTAAGTTATGAACTACGTCTTTTCACTGCAGGATTCGTCAAGGCCCCCTGAGGGAATAAATATCAATATCCAGATTCCAGCCGAACTTGAAAGTCAACTGGATAAATTCCTGTCAATTTAACGCTTCGTGATCCAAATTCTGAAGGGATTCATCGGATTCTTATTGAAAATATAAAACAACTTGAACTTCGTGGCATCCAGACTCGTATTAGTTTAGTAAGTCCAGACCGAGCGTGCATAGAGAGTGCAGGACCAAAATGTTAGTAATAGGAGGGAGACCCTTGTCGAGCTTACTCACCCGATCGAGGGTACGTGCACAGACCAGCAAAGGTATATAAGGACCACGTCCCTTCAACCTAAGCGTCCCCTCTCCTTGCTCCTGACCATCACCATCCCCCTTCAAGCCCATCCATCGATCTCGCCGTCCTCCTCCCTTCCCATCCATCCAGGTGAGTATCATCCTCACTCAGACCTCGTTCCCCTCCACGGCACCTTTGAGCCTTGACACACGCTCCCTCCACTAGAAGCCCCACGCCCTCAGTGTCAGGGGAAACAGCGCTATGCCAGCCAGTGTAAGCGTCTGCGTCTACGGTGCGGCTCCATAGAGGCTGCTCCCTATCGCGAAAGGGATGTGCAGATTGCTTTGGCCGGGATGTTCTGCTCCATCATTATTATTCCCCCTCGCAGACTCCTGGGTGGACTATGTCCGAGCCTGGTGCCGGACCACTGGTCAGAGTGTTATCAGTTGCGGGATTGGCTCTGCATTTCTTACTATTAGAGCCCAGTTTGACGTGTTATTTTAGAGATGTTTGTGAAGAACGAACCGTAAAGCAAGCCGAGAAACGGGTGGTATGATGTCCCCTATTACTAATGAGGATGGATTTATGCCAGTAGATGGATGCTCAATTTGGTACAAATTTTTGAATGGATGCCTCGTTGTCTTCAAATAATATCCAGGCAAGTTCTAGCCCTCGCTCAGACCTTTTACCTCCTCCCATCTTTGAGTTCCTTAATGCGTTCTCTCTCCACTTGAAGGCCCACGCCCTCGGTGTCAGGAGAGCCAACCCTATAGCGGTTTTCGTTAACGTCTTCTAGGCGTTGCTTAATATGGCTTCATCTCTATGGCTGCAGGGATTGTGGGGTGCTTTGGCCGGGATGTTCTGCCATTTCGTCAATGCCATTTGTTCTGTGTGCAGACTCCTGGGTAGTGGATCATGCCTCAGCCTGGTGCGAGGCCTTTGGTCAGGATGTTTTTGGTTGACTGAGGTTGATTGGTTACATTTGAGTCCAGTGTGATGCGTTTTCTTTTAGGATTTGATGTCAAGACCGGGAGGATCATGATGCCAGGTTTGGATAGAAGTATTTATACCTGATACTTGATTTACTTTTTGTATTTACTCGTTGAATGTTATCTTCCAATATGATGCTACCCATTTTTAAATATTATTGTGATCCTTACATAAAATTCAACTGTAAAAATATGAGGCTAATGCTCGTCGCTTGAAATTGCTGTATTATCGCTGATCTTCAAGTTAGTAGGACAAGGATAAATATTGTGAGATAATTGAGAAATTGTTCTAATCGCATTGAATGACATGAGTGACAGAACAGTGCTCGGAGCGGAAACGTGGCTGTCGACGCAGTATATCAATAGAGGCAATCATACTCAACCTAGCCAAAGCCTAAGTATAACTCACTGAAAACACCTTTAAACGTTAGATTGGTTTTGCCGGGGCTGATCACGAGTCAACTTGCAGGCACATATTTTTGGTGCACGCGATAGATGCGAACCTATGTTAAGTCATTTCTGCAAACATGGTACAAACCGCAAAAAATTCAGCCTCTTTGCGTCCTTTGTCCTTCTGCTGTTCGTGTCCATCAGCCTCCCAACATTCAAAAACTTCTATACCTTCGAGGTGAAGGACGCTCCCGATCGGGTGCTTTACCCGAATGTTGAGGATGAGGATACATTCCTCCGATTTGGTCTTTGGAGCTATTGCCCAGTAAAATGCGTATATGAGCGATATGAGCTGCGCATGTGTATGGATACTCATTGCTGCCCTCAGCGAGCTGAACGGACCGCTGTCCTACACACCGCTGCCCTACTCAGCTGACGCCTATTGTCTTTCATCCCGTCTGGGGTACAACCTGGATCCCGATATCCTCTACTCCATAGGCCATCCATTTGATATAGGGACAATCATCGACCATCCATTGGCCATCGGGCTCGTGCTCAACCCCATCGCCGCCGATCTGAGCTTCCTCGCGCTCATATGCATGATTCCCGCTGCCACCCATGGGCGCACCTACGAGATGTTTGCGCTTCTCATGACGATCATCTCTGCAATCGCCAGCTCAATTGGGCTCGGCATGGCCTTCGGGCTCATTGGCGTTGCTAAGAGCCGTATCGGGCTTTTAACATTCTTTGCATACGTCGTGCCCATTGGCAGAGCTTCGTGAATGGTGCTCACTGCGATGATCATGTTGTGGATTGCTGTCGCCCTTGCGAGTGAAGTTGCGTATGGGTTCGTGGATATCAAACCGACTCGTCGATATACCGACAAGATGGCAAGTAACGACGAGTGATACGATTGTGACGAATATTCTCTGGGCTTTGGTTTCTGTGATTGTAGTCGTAGATAAATTTAAGAACATTTCAGAGATATGTATAGTCTATACGCACATATTTGGGATCATATAGGCAGTAGGAATGTGAATCATGTCGACTCCTTAGCTTGTAAACCAACAAACGATTGCAGACTGCCATGTTCAGTCTGTTCTTTGCTCTGCTCTGATTGCCTGACTCTATCAACGAGGACTAAGCAAAGTGAATCTTGAGTCTCGACGTGCTCAATGTGGACTAGGAAGGATAGATTGGCGGACCGCGTTTGCTTAAGGCCAATAGAACTAACTGATATCTTGTCTTGGTGAGGATATCTGTATGGAAAGAAATCAAATACCTATAAAACAAACAAACAAACAACGGTGTCAGCTGCATGGAGTTCTGAAAAGCGGAAGGAACGTACAAGGTCTGTAGCCTCCATTTGTCCTTGCAGCTAACCGTTATATCTATCCGAGTGGATTCACTAAATTTGCATTGCGGAATGGTATTCGTACTGTAATCTTGGATAGCGCATAGCGCAAGAGACAAGAAAGCAGCATTAACGTGAGTCAAGACTCAGGCCAAACGTAGGTGTAAAGTCTTTGGATGTGGCTCCACAAACCGAGTAAAGTGAGAACCCGATGCAATTTTGGGCAATATAGTATATTATATTTATAACATCCTGCTACCAATGGTTTCAGAAATGCAAGGAAAGCAAACAGCGCTCTACTCACCTTCTGACAGCTGCCATCGACTCAGTGAATGAGGTCACTTGCAGGACTTTAGGTAACCCGTAAATGGCATATAAAAATTGCCTAATTCTTAAACCTAAACCCTTTGTTAAATATAAAATCTACTGAGCAAATATGTTCTAGAACTTGAAGTTGAGTATTTTTTGCAACGAAATCGAGGTGGAAGCAGAATAATTAGCACTTTCCTAATGCGGAGAACTGAACCCGTGACCTCAATGTTCCGCCCATGTCACTCCATCGTTCTATCCAATAGAATTGCGCATCAGCAGACTCTGTTGTGTACCCAGGCCGACGTTAGCCACTACGTGTATCTACCTGGATAACCCTCAGAGCGAAATTCACATCTAACCTTGAAATTTGAAGAACATCATGTCGTGCAACCACCACAACCATGGAGGCGGGCAGGCCTACCCCGAGCTCAACTTCAGTCCCGGGAACAAGTGGGTTAAAGGCCTGACGAAGGTGAATATTGAACAGCATTCTATCCAATCTTTATCTAGAAACCATGAATATATATTGACTCTGATTATTAGAATCGAATAAACACAATGACCCAAGGCCACTTCTCGAACGTGAACCTCAGCAGCGTGTTGTTCGCGGATCGGCGAGACGACGCCGAGCATGTCAAGTTGGAGGTGTGGAGCGCGCCCGGAAGGACCAAGCCTGGATTTGAGGAAGCGATAAAGCAGAAGTTCAAGCCCGCTAAGAAGGGGGATAGCTTTGGGCCAAGTTGTAAGTGCATTTCTGTTGTTTGCTGTCAAGTCGAGCTGATCATTTTGATATAGGGGTGAGTTACATTATTGACGATTTGAGTTGAAAGGATGATTCTAAATGTATAGTATAGACTAACCATTGGTGGAAAGTCACTGTTAATATTCCGGCTTCGTGGGCTAAGCATGAACGTGTTCAATGTGAGCATTCTTTCTTCCAATCGAGTCGATTTCGTGTCTGAAAAGCGCATATAGTCGAGTTTGACCCGGGATGCGAGGTATGAGCTTTGCCATGCATATAAGAACCATGTTGATATGCGTCTATAGGCAATGATATTCACTACGGACGGCGTCCCATTGCAAGGTTCGTAATATCCTCTTTTTCCTCCTTTAACTACCTATTGAACATATATGCACCATTCAGGCATTACGGGAGGCTATGCCGGCGATCGCCGTGTCGAATTCATCCTTCCTCCTGAAGCACGCAAGAAAGGAACGTTCTCGTTCGTCATCGAGCAGACTTGCAATGGCATGTTTGGTGTGCCGTGGTCTGGCGACACCATCGATCCTCCTGACATGAACCGTTACTATAAGGTATTTCTTTCCCTTTATTATAAGCTACCGAAGATGGACTGATGGACGGAACGTCGTTAGCTTGACTCTGCGGACCTTATCGTCCCCAACATGCCAGCCTGGCACCTCATGTGGGATGTCTACACCCTTCGTCAACTTGTTGAAACGCTTCCCGGTAACTCCGAGCTACAAAACAAGGCATTGGTTACCGCGAACAAGATAATGAACGTCTTCGATCACTTGGATCCTGATTCTATTGGTAGAGCAAGGAAGGTTGCCGAAGATGTCTTTGGGGAGGGATGGGCGGAGAAAGGAGCAAAGATATGGGAGGAAGGCCCGAAGAAAGAGAGGGTCTATGGAATTGGTCATTGTCATATTGATACAGCTTGGTATGTTGGAGCTTTTGGATTCGGAGCAGATTGGGGGCTGATTTGTGTTGCGTAAAGGTTATGGCCGTATAGCGCGACGCAGCAGAAGGTTGCGAGGTCGTGGTCTACCCAGGTAAGCTCTTCTACGCGGTATTCATACTTTTTCATGGAATTAATGATTGGATAGATCGACCTGATGGAGCGTTATCCAGAACATCGATTTGCGTGTAGTTCAGCGCAACAATATAAATGGCTTGAACAGGTAAGCATGTTACGTCCGGCTCCTCTTTATATTTGCCCATTAGCTGTTAGCTCTACCCCGCCCTCTTCGAACGCGTCAAAGCCAAGATCGCATCGAACCAATTCCATCCCGTTGGAGGCCAATGGCTTGAATCAGATGGGAATATGCCTTCTGGCGAAGCGTTTGCGAGACAATTTATCTTTGGCCAGAGGTATTTTGAGTCGAAGTTTGGCATTCGATGCGGTACGTGGCTTCTCGTATACTTCTTCCATTAACGTTGCTTATGGTTGTGCAGAGGTCTCATGGTTGCCTGACTCCTTTGGGTTGAATGGAGCATTGCCTCAGGTAAAGGCATCCTACCATTGTCTTTGATTGAGCTTATTCAATGTGATTCAGTTGATCAGAGGAGCGGGTATGAAGTACTTCTTCACGCAGAAGCTGTCGTGGAATAATATGTTAGCTTCGAATCTTCTCATCACAATTTGAGGACAAAATTAATAGTATCGGTTCGTATTGCAGTAACACCTTCCCCCATTCCACGTTCAACTGGATTGGTATTGATGGAACACAAGTGCTTTGCGTAAGTCATCAATTATCCTTCTGGAAGTGGCTATATGCTCATGTTGGTGATGCTTAGCATATGACTCCCGTTGGTATGAATACCTTCCTGTTCTTTAGAGTAATATCTATATTGATGTGCTTGTTTAGAGACTTACACTGCTCAAGCTACTATCGGTGATGTTGTTAAGGGTGCTACGAACAACAAGGTAATCGTATCTCAAAATTTCAGAAAAACTGGACTAATTGGTATCGGATAGAACACCGAATCAGCCCCTAATGCCCTCTTGGTATTTGGTAATGGCGATGGTGGAGGAGGACCCTTACCACCTATGCTTGAGAACGTTAGTATTAGCTTTCCATATAACCGCATGTGTTCGCATTGAGACTGATATTATTCTCTTTTCTAGATGAGGCGAATGCGTGCAGTAGGTAACAATAACCGCGATCTTCCTGTAGTCAGTATGGGCAAGAGCGTGGACGACTTCTTCCATGATTTGGATAACGATACGGAGCATGGAAAGGTGTTACCTAACTGGTGCGTTGAATTCTTTTGTTATATGATTTAAGGCTGAGTGCAGATACTAGGCATGGTGAATTGTATCTGGAGGTAAGTAATGACGGGCGATGTTCGGAAAGACAACGAGGCTCATGGGTTATTTGAAGTTCCATCGTGGTACTTACACCAGTCATGGTTGGTCCTCTTCTTCAAAAGGTCATCTCTGGTTGTCTCATCCTTGTATTAGGCTCGATCAAGAAGGGAAATCGCAAGTCGGAAATCCTTCTTCGTGACGTTGAGGTAACCAATTGGGCAATACGACGTTCTTGGTTTAGATATTAATACGAAGGTTATATGTAGCATCTTGCAACACTAGCATCCCTGTATAGCAAAGATGACTATAAGTATCCTCAAGAGCAAATCAACGATCTTTGGGAGAACGTTCTCCTTAATCAATGTGCGTATGATTCTGTAAAGAGTGCTCAGCTTTGACTAAATCTTCACAATTAATAGTCCACGATGGTATGTTGATATATGTTTGTCTTTCGCAAGCTACATCAGCTAATGACTCGCCTACCTAGTCCTTCCGGGTTCTGCTATGTTCGTTATTTCTTATACTGCTATATCTCGATTAATATTTACTCATGCGCAATCTCTTCCAGTGGCATGGTCTATGACGATGCAGAGAAGATCTATGCCCATGTAGCCAAGGAAGGGAAAGCTCTGCTCGAAGCCGCCTTCAAAGTCATTGCACCCAAATCTGTCGCCATCCCTCTCACTGGACAAACTTTCCAAGCTTCTTCTAATGGCAAGATCCTCGCTTATAACAGCACGCCTTTCCCTCGCCTCGACGTCGTTCAGGTTCCTCTTGCAGGTTCTGGTGGAAATAAGCTCAGAGTGGAAGCTGTTCAGGTCGCTACAGGTGGAAATACCGGGTTCGTTTTGGTTGACGCGACGGAGGGATCGGGCTTTGGTAAGGCGAGAGGGTTGTTCGCGGATGTTAAACCTGCGTCAGGTAAGAAGCGGTGTACTTCAGAATTACGCTTGTTGAAGACGGGGTTATTGTGCAGTCATGCAGAAATCGGCGGATGTTTTCGTTCTCATGAATGCGTTCATCACGGTTACGATTTCAAACGGACGTATCACGAGTTTGGTAGATAATGAACAAGCGTACGGAGAGATTCTATCTCTTTGAGTTGGGTCCTAATTGATCTCTTTACAGGCGCGAGTTGATTCCAGAAGGCGAATCTGGTGGATTGATCATCTATGACGATAGGCCTAACTACTGGGATGCTTGGGGTATGTTATACGATGTACGAAGCTGTCAGGAAGACCGTGTGCTTATTCGTTATCCAGATGTTGAGATTCACCATCTTGAGAAGCCTCATCCGATCCAGTTTACTAACTTGAAGGTCACCGAGACTGGGCCGATTCGGGCATCCTTGGAGGCTGAAATCAAGTATGGCCAGAGCACTATTAAGACTACAGTGAGTAATTCATCTTGATGTCCAGCTGGATATGGTCTGATCGAATGATTTAGATCTCTCTTGATGCTATTTCTGGTATGATAGGCTATGTTACTTTGTTGCAGTATTATGTATTGACATTCTTATCCCTCGGATAGCCACTATGAAACGTAGCTCAAGGTCATTCCTCCGATTCGATGCCGAGGTTGATTGGCATGAACGTCACAAGTTCTTGAAATGTGAGTTGGAGACAGTCTCACCCAGTTGTTTCATGCTTATTGATGTATGTTTAGTTACGATTCCTTTAAACATTCATAACGACAATGCCGTTTACGAAGCTCCCTTCGGCTGGGTACAACGCCCGACCCACAAGAACACTAGCTGGGACATCGCCAAGTTCGAAGTTTGTGGTCACAAGGTTCGTAGCATCATAGAATGAAATCAGGAATAATGCTCAACGATAGACAGTATGCCGATTTGAGCGAGTATGGCTATGGTGTTGCCATTCTCTCCGAGAGCAAGTATGGATTTGCTACCCATGGAAATGTCATGAGCATTTCGCTTCTTCGAGCTGCTACTGCACCAGATGCGGAACAGGATCAAGGTGAGAGTCATATATTACAAACTGTCTAGTTTTACTGAGTCTTAACAGGCAAGCATGAATTCTCTTGGGCTGTTCTTCCTCATGTTGGACACTTCTTGGAGTCCGATGTACCTACTGCTGCTTATTTCTTCAATTCTCCTCTTCATCGTGAGTATCACATACTCTTACTGTTGTTTCGTTGATCTAACGATTGATATACAGTCCGTTACCTCGCTGAGGATCGATCCCCACAAGTTCCCATTAGTTTACATAAAGCTCCATTCAGCGTAGCTGGAGCTCCGAACGTTGTGCTGGATACTATTAAGCGCAGTGACGATGAAGATTGGAAGAGCAAGAAAGACGGAAAGTCTGGCTTTATAGTCTTGCGTTTATACGAAGCTTTCGGTGGACATGCAAGAGCCGAGCTTAAGATCGCAGGACACCTGGACGTCAAGAAGGCTACAATCACCAACCTCCTTGAAGATGAGCTCGAGGTACTGGACGTGTCTGAACATGCTGGTCACTCGAGCGTTACTATCCCATTCCGCGGATTCCAAGTGGTTACGGTGAAACTCGAAGTCACTGGTGCAATTCGAGTTGCGCGAAGAGAGTGAGTTAGGATTTATGTTCCGAGTACGTTTGATTGTTGGACATGTATTTATTCCTTTCTTTTAATTTTCAGTAGGCCTAGCGGTGACTGGACAATTGTTCTTTGAAATGAGCAAGTTCATATCTCCTCCAAGTGATGAGGGAGCCGAAGTCATTTATCATTCTTGAAGAAACCCCTTGTACATAACCAAGATATTCTTTTTGTTGTATAAAGATATCCGTGCATAGTTTTATGGCTCTAGATCCGCTGTATAGCTTCCAGTTACCATGGTAGTCTCTTAGCTTCACCTACTTTATTTTGCGCATTGTCGATCACTTGAGTATCTTTTTACCTATACCGCGCGTATTGTCGGACACCGTGGAGCGCTGTGGCCAGCTTTAAGCAGCCTCAGGGACTTTTTGTTTATGTTGATTATACTATTGGTGGGCTAGAAGGTGTCGATTACATTTTTAGATAATAGGGAGAATACAAAATCGACGCTAGCACTGGCAGTTTCTGTGAAAAATTTATACTTGGCATGCTGTGTTGTATTGTCACGGAAGACATGTCGGGAAATAGCGGGGGATGCGGAATCGGGACAGCAAAGACTCGGAGGGCAGGAATAAATTAGTACTTACTTGGAAAGCTGTGCGGCATTTTGAGAGACCGGCCTCTATTTTCCTTGGACGGAGAAGAGTGCTCGCAGTGCATATTCATTGAAGTCTAGATGAGTCTATAACTGTAGCCGTAGGATCTCGTAGGGTACCTACGTTATCTTGCATTAAAGGGTACCTAGTTTGTTGGGCAGAGTCCGTTCGCGGAATTTCATTAGAAACGAAGTCGAGCAGTTGTCAGATTAAACTGACAGAGCTGTTCTTCGTGGCTATTAGGTGTTCATCTAGAAATGCGACCACGGAGTTTTCGATATTGATCAAGAATACCGAAGCCGTTTTAAATTGTGTTGAAACCCGTTACAGTAGGCCAGGACAGGCCAGGACGGCCACCTCCTTGAGTTCCGTAGAAGCTCACAGGTAATTTACGGATAGAAAGACGGCATAGATAGGTAATAGAAAGGGCATCTGTTAAGGCTGTCGGTGCAAGACACTACTCACCGAACCCATGGACCTCCTACCGGTGATAACTGGTCTTTCCATGTGGATGAAAGGACTTATCTCCTTATTACGCTGTAGCTCGCCTTTTTAGAATCGACCTCAGAAGGTAGGTATTACTGAAGAAAGAGTTTAGCAAATTGCAGAAGGCAGAAAATCACCATGAGCCTCTGGTGCAGGATCGAAGAACACAAAGGTCGGCGTGGCGGATCGTATCCTAGTAGTTAACCCGAGGAAATCATTATGCTTCGGGAGAAGGGAGCTGGCTGTGTAGACGGAGACGCCAAAAGAGGACGAGGAGGGGGACTCAATATACTATACTTCCAATCGGAATACTCAGCTGTGTGACCCTAATTCCATCTTTGAGGAGGCTAAAGATATTTCTTTCATAAATTTATTAGGTCCGTGTCTTCTAAGAAGGTCCCGCTATGCAACCATGGCTGAAAGCTCCGGGATAACGGGCTTTTCCATGCAACGGTCTGTTGGAACACGTAGGCCGCTTCGGGAGAAATTGGATGTTCGAAGCGTTCGACAAGAGAAGCTCCATGATACGGAATAGTCGGGATCAGAGAGCGATTACAGTTCGGGAAACTCCAGATAGGTAGGTCACCGTTATGAGCCGTTATGAGATCAGTCCGTGAAGGGGAAGGGATCACCAAGCTATTCTGAATGTGGCGTTATGATTGAGATTGTCGGGAGACGGTTCCTAAGATCAAGGGTAAAGCGCCTGTTAAGTACGACTTATCAAGACGCCGTCGAAAGTGGTCCGAATATTGGGGACGGCGTAGTGCTCCATGTCGGTAATATTGAGAGCGTCCAGTCCAACTTGGTGACAGAGGTTATGCAAGATGCTCCAGTATTAAACCATCGGCCAATTAGTTGTACACTGTATCTTAAAGACCGGTAGGGGTTGAGTCGGACGACAAGGAAACGATTACTGGCCATATCGCCGATCAGACTTGAGTTCCTGCTCCGCGTCCATGCGTGAGTATGAGTAATTCCGATTAGATACGGTTGAATGAACGATTGTCTCCGTTGGATGCGATCCGGAAGATTGATAAGGAAATTTATCGATGGGAAGCGGTGTGGGACCGCCGGCAACTAGAGGGTAATCCACTTTTTCAGCAAGACGCTGAGAAGTTGTTCTTTCATAACATGAACTCACGGTGGAAAGCCTTTTATTACGCGTGATCAAGAGTTATCAGTGACGAAATGTTCCGTAAGAAACATTATATACCCCTGTGGCATAACACGTTGAAGTTCCAAAGTCAGCGACCCAAATAGGTTTCACAAATATGAGCACTGCCACCAACTCATTAGTGACGTAGATTCCATTTGCTGGCTTGTTACGCCTGGCGGCCTGACATAAGGCTACGGAACCCGTTGAGCATGCACTTGGAGCGAAGCGAGTGTATCTTCAATAAAATCGATATTAATATCCCAAAGGCACTGAATTCTCTTCGGAAGAATATGACGTTTGAGTGAGATCGTTGCGATGAGCAAAGGTTTTCCTACCGTGTGCGACTCTGTACCGTAAGGTACACCAACATATCGGCACGAGGAGTCAAAAAGGAGTCAAACGTCTCGGATAATCTCTTGAATTCTCCAAATAATGTATTGCGTATTGTGCTGCTTCCATTCCCTTTGGGAGTCTAAAAGGGTTTGTTTCAGGAATTTCAAGCAGCTAAGTATTTCAAAGATGATCAGGATGCGATTAAGAAAAAGCTCACCCTATCTTTAGATAACTAGTGCTCCCAGAACTGCCACTATCGCCTATAATTTTTTTAGCAAGGCATCAGAAACATGGGTACGAGCAGTCGCTCCCCTTAAATTTGTTAAAATAAAATAAAAAACCATAGCGTAAGCGATGATGACAGCGAGCAGAAATATCTCAGCACTAGTTGTAGAGGAAAAGGATATTGATATCGTAAAGTTTTGAGAGTTATTCCATAGGCGATCCCAAGTACAACGTGTAGATGGGTCCATCTTGTCGAGGTCACGGGCCAGGTGAAAAGAGAAGCACAGCAGTGATTTCGAATGCTTTGTCTGCTCAGATAGGAGCAGATGGTAGTAATTTTCAGACAAGAGAAGATTGAGAATAAGTAGGACAATAATGCTCGGCGTTATTGTACAATAAACTAGAGTGTACTGAGAGATGTTTTCGGAACAGCATCGTGCTTGTCTAAGCCTCGGGCGCTAGGAGAAAAAGATACGGAGCTACTTTCCGCCGAGCTCTCGGAAGGCCGAACTATAACCCGGTTCGACTCCTTTGATGGACGTTGGCTCTCCTCTTCCCCTCTTTCTATAACATCACAGAAAGAAAGGCTTTCTCCAATGCAAACTAGTCGCTCCGAATATCTTCGGACTGCGAAGATGACAGGATTAACAATTCAAAGGGCATGCTGCATCTCTGGCCAAAGTATTTCTGAAGTGCCGACGTTTTTATCGAGAATAGGAAGCGAGTAAGTCTGCGAATTCCCTTTGACTATGCATAATCCTTTTAATTTCAACGACGTCATTATTATTTATTCTGGATCAATCAGGCCTCTGAGACGGATCTAAGTTTGAAGTGCCATATCAATTCGATGGGTCCACCTATTACGCTGTACTATATCCATCCAAAGGACGGGTCTACGTATTATGCTGTACTATATCCATTCAAAGGACGGGTCCACGTATTACGTCGTACTATATGGCGGCCTATTCGGTGAGAAAAGTTATTCCCATTGATATTCAGCCTATTTGGTACTCAATCTGTAGACAGAATTCCTCGGCGTTGATCCGTAGTGTCCCCATGGCGAGCCTTTCCAAGAAAACATATTGAGAGAACTTTTCTATATTTGAGGGCTATTGTGTTTATTTCTGTGGGATACGCGAAAGCTTCTAATCCTTGACATTTATTGACCAAATGTCAAAGGAACCTGACCTACTCTATTATGAGTTTCTCAACTCAACCCCCTTCAGAGCTCCGGGTGATGGTGATATTGAATTGGGCTGAGCATCCGAGACTGTCATTCAAAGTCGCTAATGGCTCGGAACTGTAACATGGCGATTTGGAACCAGTAACCACGGACATATTTCGGGCCCGAACCTTATCAGGAGC
>KN837261.1:89553-100839 GCA_000827215.1 Sphaerobolus stellatus SS14 | reverse complement strand
TGCTGTGTATGGCTATGTTGCTGTGTGGGGCTGTGTTGCTGTGCTGATACATGACTCACTAATGCTGTACATCATCCTGTATATATAGAGCCTGGAGTTCAGTGGATGTTCCCCATCCCTTCACTTCATACTAAGTGAGAACTCCAGGCAAGTACTTTACTTATATATTATCCCTTCACTTCATACTAAGTGAGAACTCCAGTGTTTGCACCTTTGAGTTGAGCTGCACCTGCCAATATATGGTCAATATAGTATAGATATCTTAATTATATGTTATATCTCATTTTGTATATGGTCTATCTTCATGGTATATGTGTTTCTATCGGATAGTTTACGCTTTTATGTACCGGCGCTTATCCTGCTTACATAAGCATTGTAGATAGTGCCCTGGAGACAGTGGATGTAGCTCTTTGACCTTACATCCACCTTGTGTCCTCCAGGTATGTTGTATTTCAGACTCAATCTCTTCAATACACAAGACCTTACATCCACCTTATGTCCTCCAGGTGTTGTCTCACTGTAGGAGCCTTAAGCACCCATTACATCGCACAACATTTATAGATAACCAGTCTGCTCTCAATGTGTGCAAGAACCCTGAGCACCATGGGAGGATGAAACACCTTTGAGCAAGATACTTCTGGCTGAGAGATGAAGTGGAAGCCAATACAATCAAGCCACTGTATGCTCAGTCATCAGAGCAACTTGTAGACATGTTGACCAAGTCACTTATTAGTCCGGTCAAAGTCAAGAATTTCTGTGGAAAGATTGGACTTCATGGGTAAGGACTTGTCAGGTCAAGGGGGAGTGTTAGAATATGACCTTGACATGTCCTAATATGGATGACCCTGTGCTTAGTCATCACTCTTATTGTTTGGACATATATGGAAAGTCTATTCTTATATCACATCTTCTTATTGTTCTATATTTAGATTCTTATTGTTCTCCCCTTTTATCTCTTCTCTATTGTTCTCTGCTATTGTTCTTGTTCTACCTTATTGTTTTTCTTCTATTGTTCTCGCTCTATTGTTCTCCATTGTATATAAACTGGAGTTCCAGAGACTGAGATCCCCAGTTACTCATCTCTTGGACTCCAGGCTCTGCCATTCCTGTCCTCTCAGAGTGTGACTCACCACACAGGCTTTACCTATTTTAACAAATAATTTATTAGAATCATAAACAGATAATCAGCAAGATATTGTACTCACAGGCCAGTCCATGTTGGCATTTCTCCTGCACTTTACATGCAGCCAGATATCAGAAATGGAGGGAGAGGGGTGGACACAAATGGAGACAAAAAGGGAGACACTGAGGGAGACACAAATGGGAGAGTCACAAAAAGGGGGGGAAATTTCTCTATGTAGATCAAACAGAAGAGCTGTCCTTATATACATGAGGAGGCTATGTCTACACAGCCCTATGAGTCATGCACAGCCTGAGGCAGTGCACACAGCCTTGCATAGCTACACAGCCTTGCATAGCTACACAGCCTTGCATAGCTACACAGCCTAGCGAGTCATGATATCATAGCCACATACCTGTGCATCAGCACAGCCCTGAACCTATGCACACAGCAGAGTCTGAATCTCATATCCAACACCAGATTGCAGGATCTTCTTTATATACCTCTCCAATTTCTGGTTTCATACAACCAGGTTGAGTGTCTGTCTCTGCATAGCAGATCTTTGGATGACACTGTGAACAAATTCACATGTGCCCTCTGTCAATGCAAATTGCACAAGCTCCTTCCTGTTAAGAGAATTAAATGGAACTCAAATCATTCAAGTAGGGACATACATCTGCTTTGCTTCCAGATTCCCTCATGAGTTGAACTGGTGCTGTTTCCTGTGCTGTGGAGTGTCTTGATGCAGAATTGTGGTGTCTATATCTGCTGCATCTACAGCTCTTGTCTGTTGACTTCATTCTAAGGCTGGTTTTTATCAGAAATGGAGGGAGAGGGATGGACACAAATGGAGACACAAAAGGGAGACACTGAGGGAGACACAAATGGGAGAGTCACAAAAAGGGGGGAGAATTACTCTATAGATCAGACAGAAGAGCTGTCCTTATATACATGAGGAGGCTATGCCTACACAGCCCTATGAGTCATGCACAGCCTGAGGCAGTGCACACAGCCTTGCATAGCTACACAGTCTAGTGAGTCATGATATCATAGCCACATACCTGTGCATTAGCACAGCCCTGAACCTATGCACACAGCAGAGTCTGAATCTCATATCCAACAGTTTTCTCATGTTGGGGATTTCACCTAAAACAATAATAGTTGCAATTAACACCATGAAACTGGATCACTTTTATAATACATATACCACATCTTAGTCTCTAGATCAGGAGCACACCTACAAGTTGTAGTGGTAGTTTTGTTACTGCTGGTTCTAGACATGGTGGTAAGAGACAAGGTGTAATAGAAGCTTCTTGGTGGATTGCCTCTTATATGAAAGTTATGCTTCTTTTATGTCATGAGGTGTACTATTCTTAGCAAGGAGTGTAAAAATAAATGTTAGTTGCACATTTTGTTCAATCCACATTCTTTCCATCTCTGTAATTTTTTCTGATTTTTCCTGATTTTTTTTAGCCTGAGAATGTGGCTTGAAACTGAGGCCATGAGGTGTACTATTTTTAGCAATGAACACAAAATCACATCTCAGTTGCACAGTTTGGTCTATATGTGTTCATTTCATGTTTGAAAATTTTCACTGATTTATTCTGATTCTTCTAGGCTGAGAAGGTAGTTTGACACTGTGTGCACAAGCCAAGCCAAAATAAGTGTCAAATAAGCACCGGTTAAATGAGCCTGGGCATGCTTGCTATGTCTAGCATCCTCCAGCCATCTAGGATGACACTGGAGCCCCCACATTTTTACAGCAGAATCTACCACTCCCCACCCACCTTTAACCCTCAAGCCTTGATATTCACCCCAACATTGCCAGCAGCTTCCACGCTGCCTTTTGCCCCTTTGCCCACATACCCACTATCAACCTCTAGGACACCACTATGCACATCTTCTATGCACATCTTTTGTGCATAGTGATGTTCTAGGGGTCCATCCACACTGTGCACACCCTTCATGCATGCCCTTCATCACTGTCTGCACTGTCTGCGTGACCTCTATGCTGTTCCCCACCCCTTCACCTACAGCTAGCCATTTGGCCACCTAGGACTTTGCAGTGCACACATTTTGTGCACAGCAATGTTCTAGGGACCCTTCCCGCTACACACACTCTTATACATGCCCCTTGTCACCATCCACACTGTCTGGGCACCCTCTATGCTGCCACCCATGCCTTCACTCACAGCCAGCCCCATGGCCCTCTAGGACATCGTGATGCGCACTATTTGTGCACAGCAATGTTCTAAGGGAGCTCACACGTTCTCCTAGTCACTGTCCGCACCATCTGTGCACCCTCTATGCCGCCCCCAGCCACATCACTAACCATGACCTCCCACAACCCCCTAGGATGTCATGGTGTGCACATTTTGTGCACAGCGACATTCAAGGAGTCCTTCCCTGTTGCACACGCCCCTTGTCACTGTCCAGACTGTCTGTGTGCCCTCTACGCTGTCCCCAGCTGCATCACCAACCACCACTCTCCATGACCCCCTAGGATGTCGTAGTGTGCACATTTTGTGCATGATGACACTCTAGGGGCCCTTTCTCACTACGCATGTCTTCATGCATGCCCCTCATCGCTGTCCGCACTGTCTACACCACCCCCAGCCACTTGACCAACCACCACCCTCTATGGTCCCTAGGATGCCACAGTACACACTTTTTGTGCACAGCAATGTTCTAAGAGAACTTCCCCACTGTACATACCCCTCACATGTTCTCCTAGTTGTTGTCTGGACTGCCCATGCACCCTCTACACTGTCCCCAGCTGCATCACCAACCACCACCCCCCATGGCCCTCTAGGATGTTGCAGTGTGCATTTTTTGTGCACAGTGACATTCTAGAGATCCTTCCCTGCTGCACACACCCTCATGCACACCACTCATCACCATCCACACTGTCTGCATACCCTCTATGCACCCTGCACTTTCACCCAAATAACTGCCTGCTGGATGTCTTGACTCATTGGCCGGTCCAATGTGGCCCCAATAAATCAACAGAAAATCAGAAAAAAATAATCTAAGCTATCTGTGAGTAATATGTTATGATTTTGATGTCTTTACATTAATTAGTTTGTGCTCATTGCCCCAGAATATCAATTTCAAGCTCTGATGTCAGGGCATATTAACTCCGCTTTAGACTCTGTCATGTTTCTTGCACTTTTTGCTTCTTACCACCATCATCTCTTGTTCCCTCTCTCTATCCAGCCCTATTCATATCTTGATTCCTTTATTCAAGGCTTGCTAATGCCTGTGAGTCAATTATATTCCTATTTGCGATGTTTTCCTTTGTTTTTCTTTCCTTTCCTTTCCTTTCCTTTCCATCCCATATTCCTTTCCCATGTGTGCTTCTATTTGAGCTGTGTTAGTCTGGATGTGTTTATCTGGAAGTGGGGAGCACTGGCATGTGGAGGACACTGTTGCTAGAAGTGTGGGTAATTGTCTGCATGTGCTCTTCCTCTTTCATTTATTCCTCTCTGATCTGTGTTTGTCTGAGAGATGTGAAGAGCACTGGCATATTGTCTACATGTGTTCTTCTTCTACAATTCATTCTATAATTTAACTATGTCTTTCTGTCTTTTATCACATCTTCTGTCTTGTATTCTTATATAATTCTTTCAGCTTTCACAGGCAGCCAAGGCTAAAGCAATTAAAGCCAAGGCTGACAAAACCAAGAAAGCAATAAAAGATGCCTATGCTCCCTGGACAAATCTGGGTAGTAGTATCATATTACATGGGCCAAAATGGCTTTCAGAGCCTGTACCTCATGTCTGGATTAGTATGTAATCTCTTGTGTCTGATATCCAATAGTCAATGTCTTTTTTTCAGGTCCACGGGTAACCCATACTACAGTAGCAACACTTACTTGACCTACTAAGGAACCAAAGGAGGAGCTCTGCACTCTCACTAAACATGAGAAGTTGCATCTTTGGACTCAGTATAAGCTTCCTACATTCTTCAATTCATTGGATTTCTCATCATTCCGGGATGGACATCTTTGGAATCTTGCAACAATCCATGACATACATGGAGATTTCTCTCATGTGGAACACAAGTATCACTGCCAGGCTAATCCTCGACACAATCTCAAAGATTTTCCTAATGCTGAATATGTGCTTTGGTTCATTCAGCCATACAGGGACTTTGGTGATAATGATGCCGATAAATATTTGGAGATTCCAGACACTTACAGTGAAGAGGTAGAAGAATGGCTAAAGTTCTATGATGAGTTGACTCAAATCATTCAACCTCATGGAAAGGAGATCATATTCTCTATTCCTGTCTGTTACTATGCTCTGCTTGTGGCATTGAATTGCCAAATATTCAATCTGGAGACTCCACATATGATCTGAACACCGTCGCTGTCTACCCATGTAAAGGACCATTCTGAATCAATCCCATGAAGAAAGCAAAGCTGAAATTGAAATCATGAGCCTGAGGGCGCATTTATGTGCTTGAGTTTACTGCTAGAATCACCATTCCTCAACAAAGAAGATGATATCAATGAGCTTGACCTTAACACACTCATCAATGATGACAAAACAGCTGAGAGAAGAGGAGCATTGATACATCAAGACACCATTAGCTGTTGCCATCATAGTCTCATGCATATTGTACTAGTGTGGCTTGAAGAACTTGACCCCACATTATACCCACCAAGAGTCCACCCAGTATCGACATGCTACAACATCAAATTATCAACCTTTTCCCTTCTATAACACTTTGTTGCAGGCACTTCACACAACAAAATCTTTGTCTTTAAAGAACCTACCAATGAAGACCCTTCAACGGGGTACCTCCGTTACTTGTACAGAAACCAAAGCAGCATTCATTGGCTGTTGTGGTACTACAAAATACTGTCTATAGAATCATAAAAGCAATCAGGATTGTTTACCAGACCCACAAAACCTTCTTCAGAGCTCAACCTGTACCCCAGTGGGTGACCAAATATTTCAACCTAGACAACTTGCTGTCCATTTTATCCCCATTGCTACCGCTACTTTCTCCAAACACTTCACCACCGCAATCCCCATCCATGTACTCTTCACCCCTCGTTATCTTCCCAGCTGCAGTCACTTCCCAGCTCCCCACCACTGCCACCTCCACCACCACCCTCTCCCCAGCCATCCCCACCCAGATCCCCACTCCCAGTAACTAGCATGGTGAGTGCTGTACCAACCTTCAGTAGCAGAATGAAAGAAAACGGATGGGACTGGCTCAAGGACATCAAAGCACATTTCGCCGAGGCCAGGATGTCAACTGATGAGGCAAGATGCAAATATTTTGAGCTGAAATTGCAAGCTGATACCACACAAAGATTCGAAGAACTACCCAAGCTCATCTGAATGAACTGGAAATCCTCATAGCTGAGTGGAAGAGAATGTACCCATTGCGAACTGCTTACCTCAATACTGCAAAAGACGTTGATGAGTTTTACAACCTGAGGATAACCGACAAAGCCCTCAAGAAACCAGCTGAAGGCAGTGATGGAGAACCTGAATGGACCATAGCCCAGTTCATCGAGAAGTTATGCTACCTTCGCTCAAAGGTCAAAGACACGTCCGAAACCTCCAAAGGGCGACACCCGCTGACAAACATATTCCAAATTCACCTTTATTTTCGCATTTTTTCCTCTATTTTTCGCATTTTTATTGTTTTGCTTTCCCACATCTTTTTATTTTTCTCTCATATTTTTCTGATCTTTCAGTGATGTTTATTTTCCATTTTTTCAAGATTTTATCCATTTTCTATCTTTGTCTTTTGTTCCGTTTTCATCCATTCTATTTATATTTTGACTCAGATTCAAACTGTGCTATCAATCATCTGTCAGCGCTCAAACCCAAGCAATTCCCACACCTAACTTCGGTTGGCTCCCAACTTTGATGCATACCACACCCCTTTCATTCCAACAATCTTAACCCCATTATGCTGACATCGGTTATGCCAGTCAGCCAGAACATGATCCTCTTACCAGGCTTCGAGACCGATTGATTGGTCACCATACTTTGGATCATGCGCACCATCAGTCCTCGTCATGCCACTCTCATGCCTCCCCCACCTATGCAATGGACAGAGATCAGGCAGCTCTCATACTTCCAGTTCCAGCCTCCTTATGCAAGAGATTAATACATCACACTTTTTAATCAGTTTTATATGTTGATTGCCAGAATTCCCATAGCCAGGCAGGACACTGGCCATGACATGGATTTCTTTGCTGTTTTGGTGCATAGGGAAGGTTCACTAGAAGAGACGGTTATGATTCCGGTTCCAGCCTTGTTTTTTGAAGATAATTTCCTCCCTGATGATCCCTCATCATCATCCCCATCTCCCTCGTCATCTTCATCTTCCACTATCGTTCCCAACTCATCACTCCCTATTCCCCCACCTACATTAGTAACGATTGCAGAGCCTCCATCTATTCATGACTATCCTCCTCCCACTCCCCACACTGCTCAACAGCTTGGAGAAGCTTAATAAAGCCCGTCTCAGACCTGGAAGGAATTGATGGAGGAATTGTGGATGTATATTTTTGTGATTGGTTTAGGCCTGCTTATTATTGGTGTGCCTGCTATTGCGTCCACTTTTCATTAATTTTATTTTTAATTTTCATACTCCCTTTTCCATCATTTCTTTTAATTCATTTTCGCTTTTCCCTCTTTTGACTTATCTGATAGTTCTTCTTCATCATTTGATTCCTTTTCCATCATTCGCTGCATTGCTGTGTTCATTGACAGGCATAGCTTGGACACTTTTGCCACCATCGACATCTTTGATCATCTTTTGACATCCATCGACACCTGTCGATCTCTTTGGATTCTTGATTTTGGATTCTTGATTTTGGGTTCTTGATTTGTACATGCTATATTTGTATTGCCTCATTGCTATGTGCTCCTCATGTATATAAGGACTCCACTTTTCCTCTCAATATCATCATTCTATCAGATCACAAGTTCTCAGTTTGCAGTTTGTCTGCCACCTTAAGCTTAGGCTTTATTCTATATCTAATAGTCTTTTGAGTCTGATAGCTTTATCAACTCATTGATTGTTAGCATTACTATATCTCTATTTGCTTGTGGCTTACAACTGGCATTGTACAACTGTGTGTTAGTTGTCCAGATTTCAAAGACCACTGCATACAGGTTTTCAGGACTTTTGTTCTGTTAACATCTCTTCACCACCTATCACTATCTACCCTCACTCATTTGAGACAGGTTACCATCATATGGAAGCCAAGGCCCTCCTCTCAAGGACCTCTGTGTTGACCTAATGGCACTGGACCACCCATATATCACCAAGCTCACAGCACAACAAGAAAGTATCCAACAGCAATTAGATTCCATTGCTCAATTGTCCCAAGCTAGTGCCAGACCTCAGAGAGTAGGCCTCCTGCACTGTCACTCAATGCCAAATTTTGCTCCAAATGCTTTTATGAATACTACAAACACCTTGACACTGAACACATTTACCTCGCTACATGCATTCTCCCCCCCCACTCAACTGCACAACCTGACCTCTTAGGTCTATAAACAACAACACCAATTTTGCCACCAGCTTTTTGACTGAACTTAGAAAGAACCCTGGGCCCACTCCTATCATGAATAGCAGCTTCGACGCAAACCCCACCGGAATCTGCCAATACAAAGGAGTGGTCAACAAATGGTTCGTAACATATGGAGCTGATGCGACACCGAATGCTTCCTGCCCTTTTTCCCTAACTCCCAGCTCCCCATCCCCTGGCAGCAATGAGTGCTGGAGGTGTGGCCACAGAGGGCACTACAAAGAATCTGCCAAGTGCCTCTGCAACAATCCGTTACCCGAAAAAGAGCAGCAATATAGAAGAATAGTGGGCACAAGTATCCTCAATGCTGTGAGGAATATCAAGTCCACCACCATGTTCCATATCGAGAGCAGAATGTTTGACAAATTCAACCATGATTACACTTTGCTTCTGACAATCACAATCTGCAATATGATGAATACAACGATCATGAGCTATTATTGAGAAATGCCCAGGGGGATGACTTATAGGTGAAAAAGTTGTCCCTGTGCTAACACCTGACCCTTTCCTGGCTGCTGTCAATAATTCTTTACCATCAAATAATCCTTTATATCAAGATGTACCTCATAACAACAACAATAAGTCAACTGTGAACTATTATTCCACTATGTCCAACCCTGTAAGATTATTCCAGCTCCAGTCCAAACTTTTGCAATCTAGACAACAAAGATCAGGCCACATTGTACACCAGCACCAGCAAACAAAAATTGTTTACTTATGTGAAAGCAGAAACAACCTTGAGCGGTTCAAGCACTCATTCATAACCCCAGTAGACATTACAGGCAAACACCCGATAAGGTTCCTAGCCACTGTCAATGATGGAGCCAGATTATGTGTGATCAATGCCCACATATGGGGCCAATGGCAAAGGGATTTTGGCAATGCGATCAAGTCTGCAGTTAGAGCAAAGGTTGGTAGTGAGCATATAATCAAATCACATGGATACATTGTGTTGCATGTAAACATTGAAGGCATCATGTGTGACATTGTGTTCGAAATCTTAGACTCCCAGGGTGCCTTCAAAGTTCTGCTAGGGAAACTGTGGCTTGGATTAACAAGAGCAACAAGAGACTACAATGACGACACTCTCACATTCTGTAACAGCTATAGACTGTTATATTATTATATATGTATTACCTAATGTACATATATGCTACATAATTAGTGTGGACACCATAAGTGTCCACAATGGCATGTATTTAGCATGCCGGCGCATTAGGTGTTGACATATATCTTTTAACTTCACACTCCTTGTACTACCTACTCAAATATACTCTGAATTCAGTTAGTATCATGTGATATAAGATATACAACTGTTATACGTTCTGCATCGGACCTGTCAAGATTATTATACCCAATCGCACCTCACATTCCCAGGTCATCTATCCCACCACCCAACCTGCAACCCAACCTGCAAAGTGGAAGTGCAATTGCAAGCTCTACTCCAAGCGAGCCAGGAAAACAAAACCCATCACCCATAGGTGACGTCCCAGCACTACAAGGCCCACCACAACATCCCTGCTGACAACACCAGACCTAACAATACCCTGACAGACCCTGCAAGTCCAACACTCACCACACCATCACTCAAAAACCGTGTACCGAGCCTGGAAGACACCTACACTGAGGAGAGCAACAGCGATATGGAACCTAGTATAAGCTTGTTGTCAGTGCTCCCAATAAACACTTATAACCCATACATGCACATTCCCATGCTCACATTAGAACCTGAGAAGCCCCCACATCCGTTTTCTGCAAGAGGGATCAACAATGAAGCATACGTCCAAGAGCACAAGAGAATGCACACTTGAGCAAGAGAATCATATCTGAACACTAGTAAAACAATATGCAGACATCTTCATACATAACCTGAGCAAAGTACAACCTGTCAAAAGTGTAGAACACCAGATTGACGTACTGCCCAACACAATCCTTCCTAGGAACGCCAAGCCATCAACCTTACTGACAATGCAAGGGGATTGGTTAAAGGATCATGTAAAGAAACTGCTTGACTCTGGAATCATCATGCCAATCCATCACAAGGACGTGAAATACATCAACCCTATCGCCCTGGCACCCAAAGATCCCAAGCACTGTCACTACAACATCCAACAGTTACAAATCCTCGCAAATGCCGCATGTAAAGATGTTGGGGCTCCATTACCACACCCTGAAGACCCGTCAGATCACACTCTAGTACCTGCCCCACCCCCATATGAGCCTGGTTGAAGATTATTATAACTGATTGGTATATCTTACTTGTTCACACCTATACTAACTGAATTCTAGTTATATTGAGTTGGTAGTACAAAGGTATGGGTAAAAAGATATATGCCGGTGCCTAATGTGCCAGCATGCTAAATACAAGCCGGTGTGGACACTTATAGTGTTCACACTAAGAATAGCTACATCACTGATGTAGTATATATAACTAATATATATTAGTTATTAAGTATATACATTATATAAAATATATGTACATAGTTATCTATATTGATATAACAGACTACTTCTGTTACATCCTCCCCAGCTGACTGCTACTAGCAGTCATGGTAGATATCTTCCACAATTTGGTCAATATCCATAGTACTCTCATCAT
>KN837261.1:48349-63261 GCA_000827215.1 Sphaerobolus stellatus SS14 | reverse complement strand
TTTTATCAGGCTTGGAAAGTATAGGGAATAGTTGATATAATCTGGATTTTATCCAGGCTTGGAAAATGACATGGAAATACCAACATTTCCTCACAGTTTTAGGCTTTTTTCCAAGGTATTTTCTGGGCCACTTTCATACCACTTTCCTGTCCTGGAAAACACCAGGAAAAACAGACAAATTTCAAACATTTTCCAGGGCTGGATGACAGCTGGAAATTACACTCAAATTCAGATATTTTCCAGATCATTTTCCGGTCTGGAAAATATTGACCAGCCTGCAGTGCTGTCAGTGTTCTCCCCAAGACAATAAGATTGGTTGATGAAACTGGAATTTATCAAGTGCACCATGCCCCAGTGACACCTCTGTCAGCGAGGCCTTCTCTGCTGGTGATGTCTTCTGCCTCTAGCACTCCAGGATCTATATCCTCACCTATATCAGTGACATCATTGAAGGAGGAATTCCCTATAGCGATCATACCTTCTGCCAGGGAAGACATTGACACTATTATCCTAGCTACATTGTTGACAATGGACAGTGACATGTCCACACCAACTGCCTCCCTGGATGACTCCCGTCTTATGGTGGTGATTATTCCTTCTTCACAGGGGGACCTTCAGGCTGTCATCTTGGCTACACCATCAACAATGGACAGCAACATGTCCGCACCAACCACCTCCCTATGGTTCAAGAAAAGATAGATGTAGACTTGGGCCACCATTGTCAGCACAAATTGTCTTATTGCTATGGTCTTCAAGAGATGTTTAGTTATGAGGTTGCTCTTGCACATTGCAAGGCTAAAATGACTTCAGACTGGCAATTAAAAAGTCTTAATGACTATGCACATCACCTTGCTTCAATTAAACATCTTAACCTGAAAAATGATTGTCTAGATTAATTGTGGCAACATAATGCCTCTGATTGGGAAATCTATCATGAAGTCTATGGGAGGATTGGTTATGATATGGTTCTTGGTGAGGGTGGTAAGTGTGGATAATAATTTATAAATACTGCTGAAATTGATTTTTTAAAATCTAGATTGGATTGTGATTCATAAAAATGCAGTGGATGTGATTCAAAGGGAGTTTGGGAACAATGATGGATTCTTTTGGGAACCAATTATTGTACAGGGATCACCACATGCTACCAGGCATTATCTTAATGGTGTGGTACTGGTTAAGATAGAGGAAGATGGGAGTATTCAAGGCAAGAATTTTAATTTTATTTGTAAATTTGGAAGATTAAACTGGTAACAATAGATATACTGGAACCTGTGATAACATTGAAGGGAATGCAGAGGAGCTTACAGCAGAGGAACATAACATTGTGTTTGTTGGTGGAAAGGAGAAGAAGGAGAAGAAGAAGACAAAGGAGAAAGATCAGTCTCAAGAGGAATCCAACAGGGCTGAGGATGAATATGTACAGATAGATTCATCATTGAGTAGCCCAGGTGGTTCACCTGCAGGTCTACCACCATATTCACTCAGAGGACTAGGAAGAGAGTCACAATCACCAGCTCCAGGTTCACCAGGTGGGGGACCAGAACATTCACCAACTCATTCAGCATCTGGACATTCAGAATCTAATGATGGTGCTGGAAGGAATAAAATGCCCTCCTCTGGTCAAGATTTTGAGTCTGAACCTCTTTACCCATTATCTTTTGATAATGAAAATGATGCTGGAGAGAACAGAGATGGTATGATATATATGTGAGAGAAAATAACAAAGTTTTGATATTACAGATATCTATATATTTTGACTACCCCCTCTGGTTAGAGTTAGGGAATTCTATGGTTAGCTAACCCTAAAGATTATGTAATTGGAGAAGATTATATAATTATAGCTAGTGAGACTTGGTGAATAGGAATTGTGTCTGGGGGATGGCTCTTGGCACTGAGGAAGGGTGGGGGGGATGCAAGTATTGTGCTTGTACAATCTGCTTCCTCTGGCTACTGCTATTATATGCTTAGTAATGCCTAAAATGGTGTCTCCTCCTCAGGGGGTAGGGGGATGCTAAGTGTGAGTGAACCAACTGTGGCCATGCCATGACTCTACACAGATATGTAGAGTCTGTAGAGTTGTGACATGGCCACAGTTGGACCGATAACAAAGGGGTGAGTGTGACTTTACACAGATGACTCACCCCTTTGCTAATGGTCTAGCTATAGAGCATGGCATATAGTACAAGGGTGGTCACTGCTTCTCTCTAATGATGACCATGACAGGATCCATTAGTTGTTGTGAGGATTAGAGAACATTCAAGCTGGCCAGCACTCACTGCCCCCTTGACTACCTGTTCTCCCACGAATGCTGAAGGCATTAAAGATATCATTGCACTTAGATCAACCCTATGGAGCTTGCATTTGGGCAATGTCAACCTGCACATTCTGGGGGATGATGAGATCAGCAGAAGTCACTGTCAAGTCTCAATGTGAGTTTGATGGCTCTTGACACCTAAAGAGATGTGATGTTTATTTCAGGAAGGATCTAAATGGCAAACCATATGCACAATTAGATCTCCCTTCAGCTAAA
Source organism: Sphaerobolus stellatus SS14 (assembly GCA_000827215.1). Classification (NCBI taxonomy): domain Eukaryota; kingdom Fungi; phylum Basidiomycota; class Agaricomycetes; order Geastrales; family Sphaerobolaceae; genus Sphaerobolus; species Sphaerobolus stellatus. Next base: position 60,731 of record KN837261.1, on the reverse strand, counting down.
ACAGTCGAACTGGGTAAGAAGCAATCCATCTTTTTAACTGAAAAAGGAGATCTATGCCCTTTAGAAGTGCTGCAAAATCTGTTTGCTGTAGTGCTGGCAAGAACCACGGACCCTTTATTCTGCTAGAGGGATGATAAAGGAGATATTCAACCTTTGGTAAAACAGTCAGCCATCAAGTTCATCAATACTAGCTTGACAAGCTGGAGATGGGGAACAATGTTTGGACACTCTTTCAGAATTGGGGGGTGCCTCTTATTATTTAGCCCAGAAGGTGGACCCAGAGATAATCAGAATCACTGGTCAGTGGAGATTCCTAGCATATAAAACTTATATTCAGGCTTTTGAGCAGACAGTCTCAAGACATATGAGTGGCCTGAACCATAGAGCCTCTTAGGTTGGGATTATGCTGATATATCGCTGTGGGTTGGCTCTTATGGGTGAGCAGCGAGTCTATCCTTTGTACCAAGCTGAGCTAATGCTCAGCCCCAGCCCAACCTATCAGCTCTCATTAGGTTTGCGTCAATCCAGATAAGTTTTTTGGTGCTGGCAGATTCCCTAAGCTTGCACAGGAACTCTGTCAGCAGCTAGTGTCCAGCTGAGCAGAAGCAGATGCAAACCTTCTCTGTCATTAGCCATCATCTACAGATATGGACTTTGGACACAATCACTCTTTCATTCATTACTAATAGTCCTTTTTCACCTTTCCTGCCATCCCACCCTTACACATTATTTTTGATTAATTTCATTTATTCTGTCAATGACTATTTTTAATGTAGCATATCAGCAGATTCTGTTCATGTAGTGTTGTGTGATGTAATGGGCACTTAAGGCTCCTACAGCAAGACAACACCTGGAGGACACAAGGTGGATGTAAGGTCTTGTATATTGAAGAGTTTGAGTCTGAAATACAACATACCTAGAGGACATGGATGCTATCTACAGCACTTATGCAAGCAGGGTAAGCACCAGTACACAAAACCATAAACCATCTGATAGAAACACATACAACATGAAGATAGGCCATATAAAAAAGAGATATAACATATAATTGAGATATCTATACTAGAATGACCATAATGAATAATAGAGAAGTAAGGGATGTAGAGGCTACTTTCAACATGTAGCAGATTCAGGTCAGCAAGAGATTCCTGTCAGGCACATTATTCAATAGAAAGCATTCACATATGGACAATTATAACACAGTTTTAATACCTTTTATTGCCTTTTATGTTATTTTATATTTTATGATCATCAAGCAAACTTAATGAGAGTGAATTGCAAACAGACCACCCTCCCAGCAGCGAGTCTATTCTGTGTACTGAGCTGAGCTAACACTCAGCTCCAGCCCAACCTATCAGCTCTCATTAAGTTCACATTGATCCAAAGGAAGTGGGACCATATATCAAGCTAAGTAAACATTACTTGTATGGATTCACCATTGCTTACACTGTAATATATAAGCTTGTCAATCCTTAAGAGTGCAATTTTATTGTTATTGAGAAGTTTGGAAAGAAGGTGTGCCATGTGAGTTTTATGACACATGTACTAAAAATAGTTGTGCCTCAAATGATTAATTAAGTCAGAGCCAGGTTTCATACACTCTTTGGCATTGTCATATACCGTATATGGGGTTTCATATTTAGCCTCATTGGTCAATTTCTTACTGAGAACTAAGTTTTCACAGTTCATCCTTCAAGTTTGCCATTCTTTTTATTCCCTCACCATCCAACTTTCTTCTACTTTACAGACTATGCTTATAGTGCATCAAACTAACTCTCTTGTATGTACCATGCTAGAACAGTATCCTTAGGCATCAGCTGACACCAATTTTGGGAGCAGTCATCCCAGTGAGTTCAGTGAAACTGGGCCACTCCCACTGTCAAAGGATATTGTTCTGTTGGCCTCCATCACATTCAGTGTGGGGTGGATGATGAGATCAATTTTCCTGTTCTTGTATCTTTGAAATCCATCTTTGAGCTATTGAGACTTTGCAAGGGCTAATTGATGTAATTACATACATGATCTATAGGGCTATTTTCTTCTGCAACACTGGATATGGTAAAATTTTCTGTGGGTCTTGTGCTTTATTAATTTATTCTGTCTGCTAATGTTTTATTCTTCATGATTCAGGATATATTTCACATGTAGGCTCTGAAGCTCAATTATCAATTTCATGATATTTATCCTACTTATTCAGCAGAAAATGAGAAGATTGTTTGGCCAGAAATAATATTGTTGAAATTGCAGTTCAAAGTATTTACATGTGCTCTCTTGTTCATATATGTTTTTATTTATTCTCTGATCTTTTTTGGCTTTTTGGCTTTTTTCGATGCACTCTGCCTACAACACCTGAATTAGAAAACCTTTTTTTGTCTTACTGCCAACCTTGAAAATGTGCAGGTTGTCAATATGTTGGATAAGTGGGTTTCATCTGCAAGTCTAATTCTCAAGTAAGTTCTCAATTTTGTATTCTGCATATTACAATGATCATTTTCTTTACTTTATAGCAGTCATTTGCAACAGACACAGACACCTCTGGATAGTGCTTTTAAGGGAAGGCATGCAATCTCCTTCCTTAAACATGTATTTTCAGATATGCAAGCTTCAAATGGCAATGACATACATGTCAATGTATATCCACAGGTTACAGGATTGCAGAAAGTAGGAACTTCCTCATAATCACTTGTCTCCTGTGGAATTGTTTGCTCAACACTATGATCATTTTGGGAAAACATCTACAGAAAGCATGTATACTTCAGACATTGCAACTGCATCCTTTCAGCTTCATAGTGTTCAACTTGACAATTTAGTACATGTTATTTTTTTGTTTAAATTTATGTTCTTAGTATCTGTTATAAACACTCCAATTTTGTAGGCTGAATTGAAAGAGCCAAATTCTATGGCCATGCAAGATATTTGTTACACACAATCAGAGTCTATTCATTCTCCCCTCTATCAACATCATCAATATAGCAAGTATTCCAGAAGCTCATTTGTTCCAGCCATCAATTCTTTTGTGTCAGAGCATGGATTTCACCAAACAATTAATCCAGTATGCACTGTTAAATTTTCTTGTACAGTTTTTAGACAAAATGATTAATCTTTATTTATTTTATGCTTTCTTTTTAGACCCAATGTGTAGGGGGTGGAAGTGAAGACACCACTAATGTTGACTTTATATCTAGCATGCAAATGACCATCAATAATGTTAATAATCTCAATTCCCATTCTATTTTCAATATGCCAGATTTATCTGGTTCATCTCAGTTGCACTCACAGGGAGTATCTGATGGATATGACTGTTTTGTTAATTCAATGATCACTCCTTGACCATTATTATGATCATTTGCAAGCCAAAATCAGACAGTCACCAGCATATGATAACAGTGAATTGAGTACCCCTATGTACATCCAGGAGGCACATAGGGTTATAGCTGCCAAGCCTAAATTAGTGTCTATGTATGTGTTTTACACTTATTTGTTAATCAGATATCCTTCTCTATTCCCCTGTTCTTATTACTTCTTTATAGGCTCTTTCAAAGCTTTGCAGTCAACACAGAGGTATGTGATACAATAAAGTTATTTATAACACAAATAGAGGTTAGCCTATATAATATTAGCTGGTCATTAGCTGATTATTTTCCTTGTCTTCTCTGTTTGATTAGAAGAAGAAAGTTATGACATCTTCCGTTTGGATCAATACTACAAACACAATCTTGGTTATAGTTAACTGGACATATGTATATTTTACAAAAAAAAAAATTCCTGTGTCTCTGATTTGTTTAAATTAAGGAGAATATGCCTGATAAAGCTCACATTATTGCATAGCCAGAGGTTGAGATGTCAAGCTGTACAAGAAACCAACTATGTATGGTTTTTTTTTTATCTGTTCAGCCAACAATGTGGTGACAAACATATTCCAAATTTACTCTTTATTTTCGCTATTTTCCTCTATTTTTTTGCACTTTTATTGTGTTGTTCTTCTCACATCTTTTTATTTTTCTCTCATATTTTGCTGATCTTTCAGTGAGGTTTATTTTCCATTTTCCTATGATTTTATCCATTTTCTATCTTTGTCTTTTGTTTCTTTTTCATCCATTCTATTTATATTTTGACTCAGATTCAAACAGCACTATCAACCATCTGTTAGCACTTAATCCCACATCCAAGTGCCTTAAAACTTCAGTTGGCTCCCAACATCAATGCATACCGCATCCCTTTCATTCACAAACATCCTAGCCCAATTATGTTAATATTGGTTACTCCAGTTCATACTTTGTTCAGCCAGAACAGGATCCCATTACCAGGCTTTGATACTGATTAATCAGTCACCATATATTGGATTGTACACGACATCAGTCCTCCTGATGCCACTCTCATGTCTCCCAGGGCTATATGATGGACAGAAGTCAGACAACTATCCTATTTCCAATCCCAGCCTCCTTATGCCAGGGATCAATACATCACAATTTTTGACCGATTTTATATGTTGACAGCCAGGATTCCCATAACCTGGCAGGACCCCAACAATGATATAGATTTCTTAGCCATTCTGGTGCATAGGGAAGATGCATTCAAGGAAACACTGATGATCCCAGTTCTAGTGTCATTTTTTGAGCATTATTTTCTCCCTGACAATCTACCTTCCCCATCCTCCTCACCATCACCATCCTTCACCCTCACTCCTAATACAACACCTCCTATTCTTCCTTCTGCTTCAATCACAATTGCAGAACCACCATCTGTTCATTGTTATCCTCCCCCCACTCCTCACATTGCCAAACAGCTTGAAGAAACTCATCAAATCCAGTCAAGGACCTGGAAGCAATGGATGAAGGATAATTGGTTGAAGACTTTTATGGTTGTTTTATGTATTGTTGTTCTTGGTGTGTTTATTGCCATTTTCGCTTTTCCTTAATTTTTATTTATTTTCATACTTTCCTTTTACATCATTTCCTTTAATTCATTTTCACTTTTCCCTATTTTGACTTATCTTACATTTCTTCTTCATCATCTGATCTTTTCTATCATTTGATGCATTGCTGTGTTCATTGACAGGCATAGCTATGCCACTTCTGCCACCATTGACATCTGTCAATCTCTCTGATGCTGATTTTAATTGTGCATGTAAACACTGTATTTGTATTGCCTCATGTGTATATAAGGACTTTATTTTTGCTTAGTGGAAGGCATCAATCTACCAGATCACAAGTTTTCTAGTCTGCAGTTCATCTGCCATCTTAAGCTTAGGCTTTCATTTCATCTCTATCTAATAGTCTTGTGAGTCTGATAACTTTGTTAGCTCATTGGCTGTTAGTTCTCTACATCTCTATTTTGCTTGTGGCTGAACTGGCATTGTACAACTATGTGTTAGTTGTCCAGATTGCAAAGACCACTGCATACAGGTTTTCAGACTATTGTTCTGTTAACAACTCTTCAGCAGCATGTTATTGAATTTTGATACATATGTCACAGCTATTTGCTATACCTGGGTTTATTTATTTATTATTACTCAAGAGATTTTTTTTCTCTCTCTTACAGGCCAGCATTAAAAATATACTATAACTGCAAATGCATAAGTCTGAATTTAAAAATAACAGTAGTGTCCACAAAACATCATAAGGATTCATGAAATGGAATCAGATGCAACGTGAGCCAGAAAGGCCATATAATATTAAGATAGCATCCTTTAAATTAAGCAACTACCATATAGAAAACACACTGGTAAAAGGATTGTCTGTAGTGCAAAAATAAGAAAAGTTAAAGTCTCCAAAAACTGAAGGATATAGGATACTCAAGTATCCAAAGGCAGGCACCTACCAAACAAGCAACAACGTTAAGTGTGAGAAAGGGGCAAGTATGAGAAAATATAATCATGAGAACTCACATTCAAAAAGTGCACATGATCCTACACTGTGTTTGTAAGGATGGTTCCTCAGACTAGGTCCATTTATAGGAACCATAGCAAACATTTCAAAGCTGACTTCACACTGTATAGAAACAGGCTACAAAAAAGGCATGCACTATAGGAACAGTTATCCAACAAAAGACAAAATAACTCACCAAAGTTGCAGAAGACCTGAGAATCTAAAATGAAAAGAAAGGCTTTCTCATGGCTGTCCTATGTGAAGAAGTCAGAGGTCTAGAACACAGACTGCATGAAAAGAAATATCAGATGTCTGTACATGTAACCTCATTGAAGGCAAAACAGTCAGCTGATACTGGTTTGAAATAAATAAAGGACATAACCTTGAAAGAGCCAAAATGGTCCTAAAGGACCCAGCAAAGCTGGCAGGTAGTCCTCTCAAGTGAAAATTAAAAAATAAAAAAAACATGGCTGAAATTAAGAACATACTACAACAGCCTGTAGTACAGAGGTGTTAACCCTGTAGGCCCTCTGGTTCTCTCTGCCAAGTGACTATACAAAGTGTTGTGAATGTTCTTAAAGAGAAGATATAATCAAACATCTAAAGACAATATCCCTTATTAATGAAATCAAAGACAGTGATTCTATTAAAACTCTCCCAAGCAGCACTGCAGCTGGGATGGATGGGATACTATATAAAATATAGAAAACCCTAGCACAACTGCACAGACAAGAGATTGCAAAAGAAAAGCTGATGCCAAAAGTATTCAGCAACATCAAACTTAACAGAATATTGCCAGGCATAAACTTTAATAAAGGTTGGATGTATCCATTATATAAAAAGGAAGACTAAGCTGATATTAGTAACTACTAACCAATTACAGTCCTAAACTGTGTTTATCAGATCCTTGCAAGAATTCTTGCCCAGCACCTAGCAACTCTAGCACCAAAAGTAATCTACAGAGACCATTTATGTCAGGGAGACAAATCACTGACCAGACAGAACTCATTCACATGGTGATTAACTATGCAGAAATATCAGAAACAGACAGAGTTGTAGTATGCCTTGACCAAGAGAAAGCCTACAATAAAATCTGACATGACTTCCTATGGCTATCCCTCAAGAAAGTAGGTCTACCTGCCCACTTCATAAACACTGTAAAATCCCTGTACAAGGATGGGAAAGAAGTTATAATCCTAAATGGGAAAATAAGCTCCCTCTACCTGGTAATAAAAAGTGTCTGCCAAGGTGATCCTCTATCATGTCTACTCTTCAATCTGGCTATAGAATCCCTCACTGAGTCACTCCACCAGTCACCCCTAAAAGAATATAGAATCCCAGGTAACCATGAGTGACTTATAGCAACATTATTTGCAGATGATACAACTGTCTACCTCTCTGAAGAGGACAGTTGGGACAACCTTCACACAATTCTCAACTCATGGTGTAGAACTTTGGGTGCAGTTTAAACATAAGCAAAACTGTCATAATATCCATTAGAACATTAGGCTATTGTAGTTTAGTAAGAGACACTCATGGGCTTGCCCATGTACAAAGCCCTATTTGTAAGGGCAACCCTTGGAGTCCGACGGACGTCACACCAGACCTAGCAGAGGGGAAATCCAAAGTATATAAATAAAGGAAATAATACATGCGAAGGGAATCTCACCTAGCAGAGGAGAAATCCAAAGAGAAAGTCTTGGATTGCCTCTGCTAGCATGAGCCCAATAAATACTACAAGGAATCAGGAACCATCGATGCCAAGAAATACACAACAGAGAGACCACATGCACACCAGGAACGAGGAACGAGAATAAGACCATAAGGACCACCCTGACTATACCCTAACCTGTGCCCCTGCATCCGGACTCCGAACCTGCCACTGCCTCCATCCTAACTTCCCGCTCTCCGGCCACAACAATGGCCTACGACCGGACTCCGATACCATAGAACGAACTTGATGAGTAGTGACTCGGAGTCCACTTGCGTCTCTCTTCCTATACCACGGAGAGTGAGTATGTGGCATATGACTGTAGGGGTCTCAGACTCCGGGATCCTGTCGACTAGTGTTGAAGTGGAATCCAGGTGCCTGTACCAATGGTTTTCGGACTCCAAATATTTGTTGACGTGTGTAGAGGCGGAGTCCGGACGACTGTGAAAATGGAGTTTTAGGGTCGTCCCCTGACATCACCCCCCCTCTAGACTGCGGCGCCCTTGACGCATGGTGCAATGATCGAAGTTGTCTGAAACCCAATGAGTTAAAGGCTGTTGAACGAATACGTCGGGGTGCAGTTGGGTGACACCGATAGAAGTCTGTAATAAGATCCTTGGCTGCCATGTTGGCCTCCGGTACCCATGAGTTATGCTCGTAGCCATATCCCTTCCACTTTACCAAATACTCTAGTCGGTTATGACGCAGACGACTATCCAAGATAGTTTCCAGCTCATAGTGTTCTTCGCCATCTACAATCTTGGGCTCCGGTGGTGGCTGTGCTTGTCTGCCCAGGATGGGGTCTTCAGGGGCCGGAAACAGCTTCACCACATTGAATACTGGGTGAATGTGGCTCATGGAGTCCGGTAATTCGAGCTTGTAAGCATTGCGGTTGACTTTGCCTATGATCTTGTAAGGGCCTAGATAACGGTGACTCAACTTCTGCGATGGAAGTGTAGTCTTGATGTCACTAGAGTCTAAGAATACTTGGTCTCCGACATTATACTCGGGGGCCGGAGTCCATCTCCTGTTGTAATAACGTGCCATGTCATCTTTAGCTTTGGTCAGAGCTGCCTTTGCTTCCTCCAATGACTGCTGCATTCGATCCTTGAATTCATTGACAGTTTCGAGGCGGGAGTCCGGTTGTCTGGGTTCGAAGCCTATCCTCGGATACCGTCCTGTGTCGAGCATGAAGGGGGTCTGCTGTGTTGCTGAATGTACGTGATTGTTGTATTGAAATTCAGCCAGTGGTAGAAGCTCATCCCAATCATCTTGTCGTTGGTTCACAAATAGTCGTAGATATTGTTCCAGTTCTTGGCTCAAGCATTCCGTCTGTCCGTCACCTTGTGGATGATAGGCTGTATTCGCTGCAAGTTTGATGCCTAGCATACGGTAGAGCTCACGAGTGAATTCCGCGACAAACTGCGGACCCCGATCTGAGACCACTTGCCTCAGAAGTCCGTGCAGCTTCCAGACATGGCTGAGATAGAGTCGGGCAGCGCCCAGAGCTGTGATTGTGGTGTTCGTAGGAATAAAATGTGCTCTTTTACTCACTGAATCCACTACATTCATGACGGAGTCCGATCCATGCGCATCTGGGAGTTCGACTATGAAGTCTACACTCACTGTGTCCCACCTAGCCTCAGGGACTGGCAGTGGTTGTAGTTCACCCATCGGAGGCCGATGTTTAATTTTCGTCCTTAAACATAGATCACAGGTTTTGACGTATTGACCAATATACCTTGACATCTGCGGCCACCAGTATGTCCTTCCCACTAGCTCCAACATTTTCCATCGACCTGCATGGCCTCCGATTCTAGAGTCATGGTGTTGTGAAACTATTCGCCTCCTCAGTTCGGAGTCCGGGGGCACATATATCTTGCCTCTAAACATTAGTAGCCCTTCGGACTCCGACCACTCTGCTGACCGCACTGACTTCCATTTGCTCTTCTTCAACTCCTCCACTGCCTTTGTCACGGCCTCCTCCTTTTCTCCTGTAGTCAACGCCTTCCTTATCTCTCTCAATACATCTCGCTCTTCGCCCTCCACTTGAATACCCTCTAACGCCCTAATGATGAACAGTTCAGGGGCAGTAAGGTGATGTTTTGGTTGTCCTCGGAGCCCGAGCCATGATCTTCTCGTCTTGACAAGGCGTCCGCTTTACCCATAGACTTGCCTGGTTTGTGATGGAGGGTGAAATCGAACCTAGACAAGAATAGTGACCATCTTGCCTGGCGTCGATTCAACTTCTTGGTAGTCATGAAGTACTGTAGATTTTGGTGGTCCGTCCAAATTTCGAATTTGTGATGGGCTCCCTCAAGGAAATGTCACCATTCGTCCAAGGCTCGGATAATGGCTAGCATTTCCTTGTCATGTATTTCATAATTACGTTCCACCGGGCTTAGACTCTTGGAAAGGAAAGCGACCGGGTGCCATTTATTGTCTTCTTTAGATAACTGAGACAAAGTGGCACCCGTTGCATAGTCAGAGGAGTCCACTTCAACTCGATAGGGGTCCGAGTCGCTTGGAAGTATAAGTACGGGGGCCGAAGTTACTAGTTCTTTTAACTTGTTAAAGGCTGCCCGCTCTCCGGTTCCCCATTTCCATGTCAAGCCCTTTTTTGTGAGATCAAAAAGGGGGCGAGCGTGGTGAGAGAAGTCCTTAATGAATCGCCTATAAAAGTTGACAAACCCAATGAACAACTGGAGTCCGCGTTTGTTCTCGGGCTCCGGCCACTCAGTCACTGCGGCTACCTTGATGGGGTCCATCTCCACTTGGCCCTCCGAAATGATCAAACCTAAGTACTCAATGCGTGTCCATTCAAATTCGCACTTCTCTGGTTTGAGGTATAGTTTGTTCTCTCGGAGACATTGAAGGACAAGTTTCGTGATTCGATGATGTTCTGCAATGGTCTTGGTGAAAATCAGGATGTCGTCAATGTATACGCAGACTACCCCTTCCATGATGAGATCTCGGAAAATGTCATTCATCATTGTCTGGAAGGTCACCGGACTATTGCATAGGCCAAAGAACATGACCAATGGTTCGAAAAGCCCTCTGTTGGTTCGGAAAGCGGCCTTCCACTCGTCGCCCTGTCGCATATGCACATTATTGTACCCCCACCTCACGTCCAGTTTGGTGAAATATCGGGCTCCTTGAAGTTGGTTAACAAATTCAGAGATCAAAGGGATCGGATACCGGTTTTTAATTGTCATCGCATTGAGGGCTCTATAGTCTTGAACTAATCGTAGGGACCCGTCCTTCTTTTTGATGAAGAACACAGGCGATGCCATGGGTGACTTTGAAGGCCGGATATGTCCTGAATTGAGGTTTTCGAGCAGAAAATCGTCCAATTCAGCCTGTTCGTTCGGAGACAGAGGGTATACCTTACAGTTCTTGGGCTCAGAGTCCGGTAGCAGTTCAATTGCATGGTCCCATATCTTTCTATCTGGTAAGGTGTTGAAGGACTCCTTTGCAAATACTTCTTCGAACTCTTTCAAGTATTCTGGGATAGCGGACTCCGCTTTTACGTTTTTACTGTGAGCCTCTGCCAGTCGCTGTGATACGGTCTGAGTGGCGCGAATGAACTCGGCCTCCGTTGGTAGACTGATATAGAACAGTCGATCCCCTTCTTCAAATTCATCCTCCGGCGCAACGGGGTCCGCGTCATCACCGGCATCCAATGATGACTCGTCCTCGACCTCAGATTCCGAAAACTCCTCATCCTCCACCTCCTCTACCAGTACTGGGTGCAGACCCCGACAACACTCCAGTAGTCGCTTGGCTGCAGCTTTGGTCTGTATTTGCTGGGCCGGTGTCTCCTTTCGGACCTCCGCTCTACATGTTTGGCACTTCTCCGGACACCAACTCATCTTGACCCACTTGGTCTGCCAGTCAATCTCTGGGTTGTGCTCTTCCAACCAAGTGAAACCCAAAATAATATCCTGTTTCCCCAAACTGGTAACTGCAAAAGTAGTCCGTTTGGTGTGATCCTCATAACGAAGGATAGTGTCCACTACCTCTGTGATAGAGCCTGCTTCATTTCAGGTTCCGTCCACATTGAAGACCGGGATAGCTCGGGTGAGCTTCTTAGTCGTGAGGCGGTTCCTTCTGACAAAACCTATATCCATGAATTGACCAGTAGCTCCGCAGTCAACTAGGGCGGGGGTAGAGAACAGTTCCCCGGTATCTGTAGTCTGAATGCCAACCTTAATAGACAGTGATTTAGGACCTGGGGTTGCTGCCAGAGTGTATCGTTTGGGCAAATGTTTCTCCCATCGACGAATTCATTGGAAATAGGGCTTATCGGGGTCCGGTGGTTTTAATGCGACTGTAACTGAATTTTCGGTCTCCGGAAACTGAGTAATTATAGATTCATTTTCCAAAACCGAAAATTGATTAGATACATGCAACGAGGGCGCATAATTCACTCGCTGCTTGTCACAAAATCCTGTTCCCCCTCGGACTCCGCAACTGCCACATTCTCGGACTCCGCCTGGGGTTGTTCAACGGCGTCCAAGTCAGCCATGAGTTGGTAGAGGAGTTCCGTCTTCTCGTCCGTTGTGAGTGCACAAATGTCAAAGTCGGTGTTACAGAACTTGGCAATATGTCCAATTTTACCGCAGCGTCTGCAGACCAGATTGGATATAGTGGTCCTCCCACGGGCTCTGTCGACATCCATAGGGACTGGGGCATCTGGAATGCGAGCGGGGGCCGAAGGGGTTGGGAACATTGCAGGACGTGGTAGCATGAAGGGTCTGAAAGCGGGGGCCGAGGGTTTTGGGACTACAGTAAGGGGTTTGGT
>KN837261.1:24437-38154 GCA_000827215.1 Sphaerobolus stellatus SS14 | reverse complement strand
GCTTCGAGGTCGAGGGTGGGAGTTTGGGTAAAGAGCGGGGTTTGGGCGGGATTGGGAATGTAAGGTTGATTTTGGGTGGGGCGGAGATGAGGGTGAGGGTGGAGGGGCGCGTCGAAGAGCGAGGGGAGCATGGAGAAATGGGGCGAGAGGGGTTGTTGCGAGGGCCCGAGGGTTGGTGGGGCGGGAGGACGCGGCGGGCTGGGCCCGGGGTAGACGGTGCACATTCGTTGAGCGACGGAGATGCGTTCGGCTTGGACGCTCGCTGAAACGCCGTCGCTGTTCCCTTCTGCATCTGAAGGGTTTTTTTAAATGAGAATACGACGCATAATCGAGGAATAGAATAACTCACAAGGATAACATGTCTCGCACACCTTCCTCCTCCTCCAATTCTAAATAAAATATCCCTCAGCAAAAAAAAAAGACGTATAAATGTCAAGTAACTCACAACGTATTTACACTCCATACAAAGCCAATCCCCCGGCTGCAACGCAATCGGTCCCTTATTCCCCGTATTCATAATCGGCGGAAGCTGCGGCCCCAGCTCAATAAGAGGCCTAATCTGGCCAGCTGAGGGAATGGCTTCGTTTTCAGGCCACATAATAAAGCAGGGGTTGCGCGGATCACCAGAGACGTTACGGTGCACGACGTTGGTGGCACGGGCGCGGCCAGAGGGGGTGATAACGAGGGGGAGTTGGTTGAGCTGGAGAGACGAAGAAGTGGAAGAGGCTTTTGGGGCGGGGACGGAATTAGAGTGGGAGGCGTCCATGGGAAATCGAAGATATTCTGTAGCTTGTTGATTGGCGATATTTGTAAAAGAGGGGGTTAGGCTGGAGTTAATGGGAGGCTGGGGATGTTGAGCAAGAGAGGACGAGGAGCCGAGAGAGGAGAAAGAGGAGAAGACGGTGACGGGCCCGCGCTCGGCATAACGAGGGGGCGTGTTAACGTCGAACTTGACATATTCAGATAAAGGGACGTCGTTTTGGAAGCGGGGCGAGGTGGGGAGGCGGGGCCAGCTAGACGGGATGAGGCCGTTGGGGCGGGTAGCGCCGCAGCCGATGCAGAGGGTGTTGCGCATGAAGTTGTGGGCGCCGCAGCTGAGGCTGGGGCATCTGCGAGGGGGGCGTTAGAGGGGAAAACGACGCATATAATGACCTTACATCCAATCGCCAGGACGGAACGAGTGACGGGGATTGGGTGGGTTCGACGAGAGCATGAATTGCGGGGAGGGAGGGTTGGCAGGCAACGGCGGCGGGGGACGATACGCGAGTGGGGGCGGAAATACCGTTGCGAGTGGCTGCACCAACACGTCAGAAATAATCGAAAGACACAAGAACAACCTACCCTCGTAACAAGCTCGAACTTCCTGAGTTTTCCAAAGGGCTCGAGGTCGGATTCGAGGGCCGTGGCGATCGAGACAGTCCCGCCATTCAGATTCAGAGCCTGCACCGCCTGCCACACAGTCAGTCACGAAAACGCAAGATCCGCTGCGCGTTCCTACCTGTTCATGGCTGCGAAAAACAGCCCACACAGAGTCCTCCTCGCCAGGACGGGCGCCCCCAAAGTCCTCGCGCACACACCAGAGAGACTTGGGTGTATGCGGCGGCTGGAAGAGCGCGACGAGATGCGACGCAGGGTCCTTTGGCAGATTAAACACCTGCGCGACGTCAGAGGCGAAGAAAACACGAGAAAAAAAGGACGTACTCGGATAACTCTGCTGCGGGAGGCGAGGAACTGGTGGTACTCGCCGCGGCCCATGAGGACATGGGAGGCGGTGGTGGGGTAGGACGGAGGAGACGGCGAGCGGAGGAGAGGCATGCGCGTCGAGGACATGGATGAGGTTTGGAAGAAGAAAGAATAAATAATGAAAAAGTGAAGTGCCAGAAGCGGGACTCGTCACAGAAGCCATCAAAAGCGTCGGACGTCCCATTTTGAAAATTCATTGCGGAGGCTCTTTTCCTTCCTTCCTCGCGCACGGCGTCTTCCTCCGCTCATTGTGCAGCCCTTCTTGCTGATTACACCTGCCTCTTCCGTCCCACTCGAGGCATTCCTCCTTGACAACCAAGTACTTAATCTCTAATACATCGAAACAAATTACCAATATACACCCTATAGTACACCACCTCTATATCCGCGCATACCTAGGCTGAAGCATCCGCTCCAGCTGCTGTCCGCGGAGCATCTTCACCGCCCCATTTTTCCCCAGCCACTCCAAATACCGCACCCACACTTGCCGCTCCGCATGCGTCGTCGTCGTCGTCCCCGCCGTTCGCGTCGGCGAGCCCACCGTCAAGTGCTTCGGCCCCAGCGTCCCCACGCTCCCAATCACGAACAACGCCCTCTTCGCCCGCGTCAGCCCCACGTTCATCCGCCGTCGGTCCGCCAGGAACCCAATCTGCCCCGCCGCGTTGTTGCGCACCGTCGAAAAAATAATAACGTCCTTTTCGCGCCCCTCGAACCCGTCCACCGTCTTCACCTCGATGTCCGCGACCTGCATCGCCCTTAACGGCCCTAACAGCCTCTCCAGCTCCCCCTGATAGCTCCTATCGTACCCCAGCTTGCGCTGCAATAACGACACCTGGGCCGCATACGGCGTAATAACGCCAATATCGAGGCCGCGCATTTTCTGCAAAGAACACAGCGATCAGGGCCACCATTACACAAAAAAGGAAACAGCAGCACTCACCGGATTGTGCATCAGCAGATCCTCAATCACCGCGCACACAAGTCTCGCTTCGTTAAGGTTTACCCGACTGCGATCCTTCAGCGCCTCGTTCCCCGCATGATCAAGGAAGATCACAGACGGCCTGTCCCCTGTGGCTGGGTTCACTTCTAGATGCGTCGATGTGGGGGGCAGAAGCCTTGGGTGGATGGACCCGTCTGCTCCTACCGTGCCGTCGAACAGTGCAAAATTGTAGAATTCAGAGGACGGGAAGCGCGAGAGTGTGGGGTGCATGCGATATTGGCGGTCGAGCATGACGGTGGGTGTAGCTGTAAACAATTAGAGAAGAATAAAAGAGAAAAGAACATATCCATACATGTTTCTTTGATGAGTCGTTCGAACAAGCTGACATTCAGCCCGCCCGCCTTGGCCTTGCTGCTCGTAATCACCGGTGCAAGCTGTCTATGGTCCCCAATAAGCGAGACATGCCTCGACTATACGAAAACGGATTAGCGAACGCAATGTCCTTAAAGCGTTATCGACTTACGCCTTTCATCAAGGGTATAAGCGACGCCGGTTCCGTACTCATGCTTGCTTCGTCGAGGAAAATAACAGGAAAATCGATGCAGGTAAGATTCGACGTCGCCGAGGCAATACACGTCGTGCAGATCTGCAGGGCATAAGTTAGAGCCTCGGTGGAGGTAGCTAGAGCGCACGTACGACATCAGATTTATGCACGATATCCTGCACCATCCTCATACGCAGGAGCCATCTCTGGCTGTATATCCGCTTCAAGTCCGTTCGCATCTTCGTAATAATGCCCGTCATCTTGCTCGCATACGCACTATTCTTGTCCACGTCATCAATCTTCTTTTGCAAAGCCGCTATCCTCATCCTAAGATCGTCAATTGATTTCTTCATGTCATCATACTCTGATTTGAGGGCATGTTCGTCCATTTGCGCGTCGAGAGTGTATTTTTCGATGCTTTTCTTCATCTTGGCGGAATAGCCGACACGGAGCGGTTTCAGCCCGCGTTTTACGAGTCCTTCGACGAGATTATCTACGGCGACGTTTGTGTATGTGCAGACTAGGAGTGGTTGCGGGACTTGGAAATATGCTTTGAGGAGATTGACAGCTTCGACGATTGTTTTTGTTTTGCCTGTGCCAGGAGGCTATCAAGGCATTAGCGTAAGCGTACCACAACACCAGAAAGGCCTCACCCCCTGAATAAGACTCAGCCGCTCTCCAAGCATGAATGCCACGGCCCTCCTCTGCGTCGCATTCAGCGCATCCAGCGGCGGGTCGCCCTCCACGACGAGAGGCTCCCCAGGAACAGAATGCCGCCTGATCCACGACTGTATTCGCTGATCCTCGAAGAATGCGCCGCGTGATGGGTGTTCTGGCTCTGGCAGCGGCTCGTCGCCCGAAAACGGCTTGAGGAGGATGTCTCGCAGATGTGTGCCTTGGATGGCGATATCTCTGCCCTGGTCGTCAGATGGGTTTGCTTCTTGCTCGACGGGGTCCGCAGCGAAGGAGAATATAGCGTTTACCATGCGTTCGTACGAAATGTCTGTGTTCGAAAGGTCTAGTCTACAGCATGTTCAGTGCCATACGCGGATGATAAAGTGGAACGGGCGCGCTCACCGCCATGTGTCTTGACTCAAGTTCTCAACAAAGTCCTCAGGCAGGTCATTCGCATCAAACGAGACGTGGATCTCAGTGTCAAAGACATCGACGACGGATCCTTCCAGTGTGTCCTCCTCTTTCAGCGGGTCGCGCCGCGATAAGAGGACCATTGAGCCAATGCTGGTCATACGTTCAGCCAATATGCCTCACAACAACAAAAGGACAGCGCACTCGAAGCGGTGTTTAGGCATTTCCATGCCTGGCCCAAGCAGAAACGCAGCAACATGCCTCCCAAATTCGTTCATTGGAAGCCAAAATGCCGAGAGGTCAGATAGGTTGTATCCCGCCCGCTGGAGCTTCTCGAGAGGCCATTCCTTTATCCTTGAGCGGATGAGGCTCACTTCTGCGTCTCGTTCGGCGGTGAGGAGGTCTAGATACCTGTGGCAAGTCAGATTTGCGATAGGCGTATTGGCGGTCAAACCCACTTTGCCTTGTAGTTCTCGATAGGTACAGTATATGGGGTTTTTAGAGCAGTTTCGGTCGACTCCTGCTCAGACCGCCTTTTGCGATTATAGGGGGCGATCTCCTGCTCGCCGGGGGGGTCGATGAGGCCGCCGGGTTTGCGCCTGGATGAAGCGCGGGTGCGCCAGTCGTGGAGGGAGCGAGAAGATAGAGTAAAGGAGCGACAATTACGGGGACGACATGAGATAAATAACGGTCTCATCAAGTGAGACGCGTCGAATTCGCGTTTGCTCGAAAATTGGGAGGGCACGTGACGGGTAGTGCACGTGCATTCGGGACTGCTGCTCCTCAGACAGTCGATGGAAGACACCAACCATAGAAAAATGTTGCACAGTAAACGATCCCTCGGCAAGCATCCTCACGTCGATTCTCCCGCCTACGACGCCAGCGAAGGTGAGTCTGCTCGTTCTCTCGAGTGCTGAAGCTGACGATCTGCAGAGGACAACGACCCTTTGACCGACGATGGCGCCTCTATCCCCTCCAGAAACCACTCTGCTGCAACCCTCGCCGCTGCACAAAGTCGCGGTGTCCAGCATCGCAGTCGGCATCAGGCTCCCCGCATGGCTGCCGTCTTGTCTTCGGACGACGGCGTCGACTCCCCGACGTACGATGGCGATGTCGAATCCAGCTCAACCCTCGTTCCTAAAGGCAACCTTTCGAATACCAGCACGCCCCTCGCCTCGCCGACGTTCACCCCGACGCCCCTCGCAGAGGGTCTTCCGTCTCTTATTGTGACTCAAGCACCGGAATCCCCGGCGAGCGAACAACCACCCCCGCCTATCGAAGAGCCCGCCCCGCCCCCGCCCGTCCAAGCGTCCGAGTTCAACCCCGCCAAGCTCACTGTCGAAGACATCCACGCCTTCCTCCAAGACGCCATCAGTGGCGTCTCCCCGCGTCCGTACAAGATCAACGCCCCCCCAGCCGGCCGCCCCGTCCGAATATATGCGGACGGTGAGTCCCCAAATCACTCCTTATTCACGCGTAGACTCACCTGCCCTAGGCGTATACGACCTCTTCCACTTTGGGTACTTTCCTCCTGTTTCAGTCATTTTTCATTTCTGACGCCGCCTCACCCCAGTCACGCCCTCCAACTCCGCCAAGCCAAACTCTCCTTCCCCAGCGTGCATCTGCTCGTGGGCGTATGCTCTGACGAACTCGTCAAGGCCCACAAATCCCGCACAACCATGAGCCACGCCGAGCGGTAAGAGCTCCCGCCCCTGATATCCGCGTCACTAATGACGCCTCTAGATGCGAGTCGGTGCGGAATTGCCGCTGGGTCGACGAGGTCGTCGCCGAGGCTCCATGGGTCGTCGATCAGGCGTTCATCGACAAGTGGCAAATAGATTATATTGCCCATGATGAAGACCCCTATGCTGCAGAGGGGCACGATGACGTATATGGGTTTGCCAAATCACAAGGTATGTTTCTTTCTTTTTTTGGGACGCATAAGCTTAATTGTCTCTAGGGAAATTCCTCCCCACAAGACGCACCCCCGGAATATCCACCTCGGATCTTCTCGTGCGCATGGTCCAGTATTACAGGCAGGGCGACTTTGACGACAAGTTGACCAAGAACGGACACCCCGAGGTGCGCGCCGCGGGGTCCAATTTCGATGACAACAAGCAGCAGACGAACAACGACACCAAAGAAGCCTCTTCATCATAATCATGTCAAGTAGTACAGTAGAATAATATACACAGAAAGTCTAGTAATACAGTCCGCTACTTCTGTGATCCGCTCGGTGCGACATAGTCTTTTGTCAAATCCACCTCGCCCTTCAAGTGCACGTTGGTAATGCGCGATTGGCGGTTGCGTGGCGCGCCCTTCTTTCCCTTTTTCTTGCCCTGGGGAAGTTTGGGAATGAGTTGCTCTGCAGCCGTTGCTTGCAAGCCCTCTGCGCAAAATGTGAGTGACGGAAACCCCCATACTGTGTGCACCTACCACTAGCCAATGCCTTGAGGAGGTCCGCGTCTGCAGGCACGGTCAACGAATGCCAAAGGTCCTGGAATTCTGCAGTAAAGTGAGCTATCAGCGCACCCCAAAAAGGATGTTCTCCTACCCTTTTCAACTGGAATCCCCCCCTTATCCTCATCCGGCCTGACCTCATTCCAAAACACGAAGCGCATCTGCCCATCCTTCACTGTACGCGTAACAAGCACATCGCCCTCCTTCTCGAGCTCCTCAATCGCCTGCGGCGCCTCCTTCCACGTCTCCTTCAGCGAGCGCACCGAGAGGCCCCCACCGTGGCGCGTGTGCCTTTGAATCTCGGTGAGTAACGAGGCTTTGTTTTTGAATGCATAGTCATGCTATTACGCAATTGCAGTAACTTGTCGCGCAAAGGGAGGAGAATACGCACTCGGTAAGAATACAAATCGGTCTTGGGGTCGTGCACTACGCGGTCGTGGGTCTTGAAGCGGTCTAACAAAGCGGCGTCGGTCATGAGCGGGGTGTCTGTGAGGATAGCGAGTTCTTGGAGTCTCATTGGGTTCTGATTGCTCTACGAACGAGGATGTTAGCATGATAAGTGCGGGAGAAATCACGGTGGCGTACTTTCAAATAATTTATAGCATAGACAAGTTGAGTGAGCGTATTCTGGCCTGATCCAGTGTTCGCCGGCTGGGAATACACAACATCTACGCATAATTTAGCACGCAAACACCCCCAGACCAAGCCACGCACCAGGCTTAGGTTTCGACTTCTTCGCTCTCTTCGCCGGTGGCTCGTCCGTCGTCCCAGCCGACGAAGAAACCGGAATAATAGTCGCAGGGGTAGACGAAGTGATCCATGACTTGTTCAACGGATTGTCCCTTGAAAAAAACTCAGCAATATGCCCCCAAAACCGCGAAGCAGCTCACCTAGTAGCCATCGCAGGGCAAGAAAGGTGGAGTCACGGCGTCACAGATGCACGTGACCTTACCCGCGCTCGCTGTTCGTGACGGCGAGGTAGTGCTCAGGACCTTATGGCCGCCTTCTTCTCCCGACCTGCGCCGGCCGCTGTCAAGATCGTGGCGCCCCCTCGCGCGGACGGCTCCCCCGCCCCGCAGGCCTCCTCGCAGGACCAGAACCGTGAGCTACACCTTAACCCCACGCGCCTTCGTGTCCTAATCGGAATTGTAGAACTCAAGTTGTGCAGCAATTACGCCAAGTTTGGGTACGCACCCAGCATGCGTATATATTATTGGTCGTTGACGTCTTTACAGCTCGTGTCAATTCGAGGGGGTCGGATGTATTTTCTATCATCCACCAGTGAGCCCCATACATGACAGATAAGATCGTCCCACTCACGCGCATACAGAAACACGAGCGGTCCTCCATAGACGGGTCTCCTAGCGCTCCAGAGCTGTAAGTCTCCAGCAACCCCCCATCCAAAGCTTCGTACTCACGGTATCCCCAGACCCCGAACCGCCTCGCCAACGCCCCAGGCCCGCCAGAACATCAACGCGCCCGTGTTCGTCCCCAAGGGCGCCAGCTCCGGCCTCATTAACTCCATGTGCGTGCGCACTTATGTCAGAGCTGAATACCCAAGGACATATACACATAACTGATTATCGCAGCCCTTCCCCGCCTTCAAGTGACTCCCTGGAATACGATTCTTACGATCCGTACGATGCGCGGGGGAACGGCGGCGTCTTGTCGCCTGATATCATATCTAGTATGCAGCATATGCAGCTGGTAAGTGTTCTTTCGTTGAGCGATGTGTGTTTGCTGATACGTTGTTAGCAGAACAATTATGACGCGGGAGGGAATATGATGGGTCATCATGGTCATCCTGGTTCAACCGGGGGACTCGACTCCAATCCTTATTACCAGAATCCCATGAATTCGTTCATTCGACAACCTGTACGTTCCCTTCTTCCCTCTACTCTAAGCACCCTAACGCGATTGACCAGCTAAATTACCACCTCTATACCCCCTCCGCCCACAACACCCCCTCCTCCAAATCCGACCATCCCCAAGCGAACTTCTTCATCAGCGACACCCTCCGGCAAGAGCTCACCCAACGCGCCGAGGTCATCCGCGCCATGCCTATAGGCCCGAACCCGAACCTCCCTGAGGAACTGCAGGGGTATCATACCCTCGTCGTGCTTGACCAGCCGCAGTCGACGAAGGAGCGCAGACCGAACTTTGGCTCGCTGCATGCGACGGTGTATAAGGCGATTTCGTCCGTAGATGGGCTGGCATATGTGCTTAGGCGGATTGAAAGTGCGTTGGTGGTGATAGGTGATTTATGGGATGCTGATCATTTGTTTGCTTTGAACAGACTTCCGTCTAATGAACGAGCTAGCCTTCGGCGCGATCGAGCAATGGTCCAGGATCCGACATCCCAACATCGTGTCAATCCGCGAAGCGTTCACCACCCGAGCCTTCAACGACAGCTGTACGTAGCATCCTCCATGCCCATATCCATCACAGAGAATACTAACCCCACGACCAGCTCTCATCGTCGCATACGACTACCACCCCAACGCCGTCACCCTCATGGAAGCGCACCTCAAGACCCGTCAATCACTAGGATTGAACCCCCACTCGCCCGCCCCTGTCCCCGAGACGATTCTATGGTCGTACGTCACGCAGATTGGGAGCGCCATCCGGGCTGTTCATACAGCCGGGATGGCGGTGCGCATCCTTGATGTTTCAAAGGTGCTTTTGACGGGGAAGAACCGGTTCGTATTCCTTCTCTCTTCGTGGCATTGCGGTAATTGAACCGCTGCTATCAGTGTTCGAATAGCGTGTGGAGGCATAGCAGATGTTGTAGCGTATGATACCCGACAAGATACCCAAATACTACAGGCAAGAGCGCTCTTTCCAATATCAGTTGACGTTTTCACTCATATCTCTCCCCCTGTGTAGCAAGAAGACATGCTCAACTTCGGTCGCCTCATCCTCGCATTATGCTGCAACAGCCCCAACCCCACCACGAACATCAACAAATCAATAGAAACAATGATGCGGAACTATTCCCCCGAATTCAAAGCCGTCGTGCTCTGGCTTATCTCAAAGCCCTCGCCCATGAAGGTCAGACACCTCTTCCACTTATCTTATCACACGTTCAACTCATATTCAAATATGCATCTTAGTCGATAAACCACCTCTTCGAGTTGATAGGCCCCCGCATGGTCACAGAAATAGACGCACTACAACAGTGAGTCTTCTCCTATCCCTGCGCCGCCCCACCCGCCTAATCAAATCTCTATTCGGAATAAAGTCAGAACGATCGACTGGAAGGCGAATTGGCCAGTGAGCTGGAGAATGGGCGTTTGGTGCGCTTGCTCTCCAAGTTAGGGTTCATCAATGAGCGTCCTGAGTATGCATTACTCATTCCTTCGCTGTTGATGTTATCTCACTGTTGCTGTAGGTTCGACAGGGATCCCCGATGGTCTGATACAGGCGATCGATATATCATCAAGCTCTTTAGGGACTATGTCTTTCACCAGGTGGACGAGCACGGGAATCCTGTGGTCAATCTGTCGCATGTTTTGACTTGCATGAATAAGGTCAGTGAATCGAATCCTTCGTTGCTTTGAATTTTGACTAACGTGCGGTACGACAGTTGGATGCGGGCACAGAGGAACGCATTATGCTCATTTCTAGAGACGAGCAGAGTTGTTTGGTCGTCAGTTACAAGGAGCTGAAAGCTTGTATTGAATCTACTTTCAGGTATGCTTCAACATCTTTATTTCATTAGAACTAACACGCAATCCATCCATCCAGTGAACTTGCACGTGGAACGGCCCGGTAATTATTGGAATTGTAGCGCTATCAGTGAACATCGTGTATCATGGCTCTTTCTTCATCTCATTACGTAGCTAGCTCGTATAGTCGGTAAATTCGCAAAAACAATAAATAACACCTGCTTTCCGTGATCGATAAGATAAGATAACAGTCTCCTCTGCGATCGGCTATTTTGATTCTCCATGTCTTCCGACGACTTGTTTCCTGATGCCTCGAGAGCCTACATCGAAGCCTTCCAGTTCTCATCGTGGTATCCTGCGTTCTCGTCCGTTTCGCCGAAGGCTACTGTGATTAGACCATTGAGTCAGGAGTTTCGACGATACCTGGAAGATGATGGTGTTTTCGTCCCGGAGGGTGCAGACGACTAGTGAGCGAAAATGATCAATTCGTGTGATGCACCCAAGAACTCATTGGGATTCAAGTCCACAGGAGAGCACACTGTCGGATAGCGACTCCGACTCTGAAGCAGGGGATGCGGAGCCTGGCAAATCGTATTCCTTCCCCGAGCTGGACGCGCAAATCAGGGATGTGATCTCACAATACGGCGCGGTCTTTCCCAAACTCAACTGGACATCTCCAAGGGTAATTTGCTTATATCACTATTATCCAGTATGCTCATATATTGCGCGGCAGGACGCGTCATGGGTCGTCCCTACCCTGAAGTGTAAATCGCCGGCTGACGTCTATCTCCTCCTCAAGTCCTCCGACTTCATCTCGCATGATATTGATTCATCGCTCGCCTTTGAAGGGTGTGTTGATGATGAAGCAAATGGCCAGGATAATGGGCCTCAAAATGAAAGGCCGCCCCACGATCTCGAGCTCGTATTGAAGAAGTGGTACTCAATGGACCCGAGTCGTGAATTCCGCTGCTTCGTACGGGATAAAAGACTGCTAGGTTTGACATTTTAATTCTCATTCGCCGTTATTACGATACATTGACACGTCTGTATTGCATTATCAGCTATCGTGCAGCGCGATATCAATTATTATCCTCATTTAAATGAGACAGATACGCAAGAAAAGATCAAGCGGGCCGCCATCGAGTTCTGGGAACAGAAAGTCCGTGGAAAGTTTCCGGGAGGCGGTAATTGTGAGTTCTATGTGCTGTTAAGTATCACTTTATATCTGATAAGTAACCGGACTCTCCAGACGTATTCGATATTCACATGACGAGGGATCTATCTTCCGCTTATATTCTGGACTTTAATCCCTTCCATCCCATGACAGACTCTCTTCTTGTGACGTACGAAGAGCTTCTTGATCTGTATAATTCTGGTTAGTGCAAATATTTTACCGCATACTTTGCCAATATCCTAATGGGACTTGGAAGAAGGCTTACAGCCGCATCTGCATACGGTCTCGTCCCCATCCCACCCCGCTGCAGCTCGAAATGCACCGGCAAATCAACATAATGCAATACCATACGATGCACTTCAATTAAGCAGTGGCGTGGATATCGATTCCTTTGCTCGACAATGGGAAGAACAACTGAAGACGAGCCAACAAGAATCGGACGAAGAGTGAAACCTGTGTCACTGGTAGTCAATGAGCTAGTTTACTTCCACGTATCTCGCCATGTACATGTAATGCGTTTATTGTGTTATTAAATAATACATAAATACAAAATGCTGCTACTCCTCGGAAATCCTCTCGAAAAACTGCTTCAACGTCCCTGCTAGCACATCCGGCAAGGACTCGATGTCCCGTAAGATAACATAGTACTGGAATGGGAATGTATCCATATAACGATTCAGCTGGAGCTCCATACGACCGCCGACATCTTTGTACGAGACCTGGTTCATCGACAAGATGGAATTTTGCGCCGCCTTCTCCGTATCCTTGTCCTCATGATGGACATGCAAAGAGTCTAGGACTACGAAAACAATCATGACACGCTGCTCCTCGGCTCTTCGTAACATTGAGCGAAGACGACCATGGTCCTGGCAAATACCATCAGAGACGATGATCTCTAGCTGCCACAAGTCCTGGGCAGCACTGCTGGAACGACCCATTGATCTGCGCTCGCGGGCCTCTGTCAGCGTTCGAAGACTGGATTCAATGAGATCAAGCACGTCCGTTTTCCGCTGATCAAAGCTGAACTTTTGCATGATCTTCTCCCCTTCGCGGTCCCCAACCACGCCGTCCTCGAATGAATGCACGAGATCGAATGACTCTCCGAACCGAGCAATGGCAACATCGCCGCTTTCCAATAGATTGAGTGCTTTGCTAACTAAGGCCAGGGTTTCGAAGGCCAAGTGGACCGAATGGCTGTCTGCCATACTACGGGAGTCGTCCAGAGCAATGAGGACTTGATATTCACGTTGGCTCGGTCTAGTGCGTCGAAGCCAAATCTTGTCCTTTGTGAATTCGGAGGCGATGTAAGGGATAATCTTCTTCATGTTTAGCCTTTTACCCGTACGATAATCACCACGTAGTCGAGTCGCCAAAGTCGGTTCGAGAATTAATCGGAGCTGTTCGCAGAGGGCAAAGGATAAGTCCTTTGTTAAAGAATCATACATTCGCCAAACATCCTTAGCACCGGATTTCGGATGACCAGCTTCTTGCCATTTCTTGAGAATGTCCTCGACGGATTCATCAGAAGGTATGTCTTCAGGATTGGTTATATGGCCTTCAGCTCCGGGGAGCGAAGAGGACAACTCCTCGGCTTCAGGGCGTGATACATCATCCATGGAGGCATCTTCAGATTGTTGTTTCTCTAGCGTAGATGGCTTTGGAACCGCCTCGGAATCCGCCTGAATGGTAGATGCTCCCAGGTCCTGTAGATTTTGAGCATCTCCCGGAGGAGGCTGGGTTTCGTCCTCCATTGGAGTCGTCTCATCTGGTGTCTCTTCTTCATTGATACGAAGCTCTCCGAGATTGGCAATTTGATCTTCCTGCGCAGGCCCTAATGCTTGCATGTCGTGATCTTCATCCATACCGTCTTGGAGATATTCGACCTCCTCTGGGGCAGCATTGCGCTCCACAGATTCAACCGCAGAGGATTCCTGAGTATCGCCGATGTTTTCCCAGCGCCGTTGGATCTCTTTCAGCGTATCGCCAAGACTCCTGAGAGGATTGGGCAAAGTACTAGGTTGTGAATCAGAAGGCCCCGCATTGGCTCGCTGGCCTTGCGAACCCTGATCTTCAGCAGATGCATCTCCTTCGTTACTGGAAAA
>KN837260.1:212371-226622 GCA_000827215.1 Sphaerobolus stellatus SS14 | reverse complement strand
CTGTGCTTACTTACATCGGTTGTCCAGCCAAAGATGTTCGCGTGGAAACAGACGTGGTTCTCTGAGATGTAGAGGCGGCCTTGGAGGAGGATGTCTCGCTGTAACGCACAGCCGTAGTCGTCGATCAGATAGTCGGCTTCGGGGATGGTAGGGAACATGGCATGGAAGTCGGCCGTCCGTTTGTTCGAAGCGACTGCAAAGCCAGTTACAGGCGCAACGCCGTTAAGGTCGTCGTCTGACGAGTCGTCGTCCTCATCATCCTCGTCATCGTCCTCGCACCCTGAGGAAGATCCGCGGGACGAATCCTCCCGGTCATCGTACGTCTGCAGACGGGTCTGGCTGTTGTTATGGTTGTTCATGCTCAGCTTTCGGGACTGGGAATGGCGGTCTCTACCGTCTTGCTGTGGAGGAAGGAGGCCGAACTCAGAGACGGTGTTGTTTCTTTGGGGCAGTAGGGAGGGCAGGGGCGGGACAGGCGGACGCTGCATGCTGGCGGGGTGTGCGATGGCTAGTCCAGAGCCTGCTAGCGCACTTGCGAGGCCGCCTGAGGGATGAATACGAGGTCGCTGGCCCGCAGCTACTGCGTCGGTTGTGGGCTCTCTCGATGGGGAAGGCGGCAGATCGCGGGTCGGCACCGCGGGCGACGACTTTCTGGAGCGCATGACAGGGGAAGATTCAGACAGAAATAGCGTAAATAGCGGAGACGATGTTATATGCTAAGGAGAGAGAGAGAAGACGGGCATCCGGGATAAGACGACGGTCACGATCGCAGTGTCACGGAAAGTCACAACACGCGTCCACACCACCACCGCCAGTGTCACGGGGAGTCACAACACGCGTCCACATCACCACCCGCCAGCTCGTCGCGTCCTGCAGTCAGTATCCACGATGGTCGCGCAGACGAGAGGCGGCGTCGTCTCCACCTCCGCCAACAAGAAACTCAAGTTCAAAGAAAAACTTGTCGGAAAGTCGTCTTCCACCGATGCCCTCCTCAAGAAACTCCAGAGTCTCCACCAGGAACTCGCCCAAATGGACCAGGATGCCGTCGACATCAAGTCCCTCGACAAGGTTGAGAAAGACCTCGTCAATGTCCAGCTCCTCCTCCACAAAGACAAGGGCGTCAAGGCCCACACCGCCTGCTGCCTCGCCGACATCCTCCGCCTCACCGCACCCAATGCACCCTACACAAGAGACGAACTACGCGACATCTTCGAGTTCATGTTTCGCCAGCTCCTCAATGGCCTCAAGGCCCCCACCTCGCCGTACTACCAACAATATTACCACGTCCTCGAGTCCCTCGCCACGGTCAAGAGCGTCGTCCTCGTGCACGACGTCCAGCAGGGCGATGAGCTCGTCACTACCATCTTCGACACCCTCTTCAAGCTTGTCCTGCACAACCTCCCGCGCAACACCGAAATCTGCATGCGCGACATCCTCGTCGCCCTCATCGAGGAGAGCCAGACCTCCCTGCCCACCGCCGCGCTCGAGGCGCTCGTGCACCAATTCAAGGAGAAGAACACCCGCATGGACCAGCCTGCGTACCGCCTCGCGGTCGAGGTATGCAATGCCGCGGTCGACCACCTCCAGCGCTACGTCGGGCAGTACTTTACCGACATGATCGTCAACCACGCGAAAGACGAGGACTTTAGCGAAATTCGGGCGACGCACGAGCTCATTAAGAAGATACACCATGATTGCCCGTCGCTGCTCTACAACATTGTCCCGCAGCTCGAGGAGGAGCTCAAAGTGGACGAGCTGGAGATCCGCCTGCTTGCGACGCAGGTGCTGGGCGAGATGTTTGCGGATAAGAGCGGTGCGGACCTCGCGAGGAAGTACCCGCAGGTGTGGGAGGCGTGGTGTAATCGCAAGATTGACAAGTCTGCGACGGTGCGCGTGGCGTTTGTGGAGGCGTGTAAAGGCATTATCTCAACGCATCAGGATTTGCGTGGCGCGGTTGAGGGTGCGTTGTCTGTTTCTCATTTCCGGGGGTTTTATTGATGAGGGTATAGCTGCGTTGAAGCTAAAAGTAATAGACCCTGATGATAAAGTCCGCGCGATGGCATGCAAGGTGTATTCCCAGCTCGACTACGAAACCGCGCTGCACCACGTCTCAGTCGCGCAGCTGCGCTACGTCTCCGAACGATGCATGGATAAAAAGGTGCGTTCCCCTCATATCCATCTACGCATCGTGCTAATCACCGCCACAGGCCTCCGTGCGCAAAGAAGCGATGAACGCCCTAGGCCGCCTCTTCAGCCTCGCGCGACCTGAGATGTGAGGATTATCGTGCCTGTGCGCGTTATCTCCACCATTAACATGTCCATATTTGTTACAGTGAAGAAAACATCGAAGCCGCAATCACCCAATTCGCGTGGATTCCCGAGGCGATCGTCCGCGCCGCCCTTGCAGGCACCGAGAGCAAGTGCGTGCCCATCCCCCTCCCCTCCCACCATATCAACATCGATTCTTCATTATTAACTTTGATGTTAACTTGATATACGTTTAGAGCCCAAGTCGAGTTCATCTTCTTCCAATACATAACCCCCCTCCCCTCTAAAGAGGACGAAGACGCGACGTGGACGGACCGCCTGCTGCTTGTGATGCGCCATTTTACGGACGAGAGGAGCTTGATGACGTTAATGACGTTGGTGGGGAATATGACTTTGGCGTTAGTGTTCTTTCTTTATTATTTTTGGACGTTCTTTTGGGGGACTTTTGGTTTTGCGTTTTTTTTTGCGCTTTTGTTCTGGGTTTGGGTATGGTTACTAATGTCCATTGGGTTGTAGACGGCCCTCGCCTTTTGAGAAGTATCTGGAGTTTTGTGAGGAGTATAATGTGCGCTCTTTCACCCACCTTCTCTCGACGTTGTAAGGCCTGTTAGCTAACGCGTCGGTATTGGTGTGAAATAGGGCGGCACAACCGACGGCGACGAAACCGTCGTGAAACGCAAGCTGAACCTCGCGATACAGCATCTTTCAAATGGTATGTCTCCTCATTCACTCAACAACAACATCCAATATCCTCCGTTTTGTTAGTACCAATGCTAATGTGTTCTGTATTTCGTTCGACCAGTATTCTTCGCCTCCGAAAAAGCCAAAGTCTCCGAAGACCTGCACACCTTCGCAGATCTGAACGAGCAAAGACTGTATAAGCTGCTCAAGACGTGCTTGGATACGCAGACGGATGTGAAGGCGTTGGTTAAAGCGAGGGTATGTCTTATTCCCTCCCATCCTTTCCTTTTCCTTCCCTTCTCTTGACACCCGCATAATGAGATACTAATGTGTTGCGCAGAGCGAATTCATCCGCCGCACCGAACAGCTCTCCTCCTCTATCGTCGACACCATGGCCTCCTTCATCCGCAAGGGCAGCTTATGGATCATTAATACCTCGTCTATACCATCGCTTCTCAAACACTTACAACCCAACCCAAATGGGGACGCAAGCGAGGAGGAGGCCTACGCGCGCTGTGCGAAGACGGCGCTGGACTATGTGTGTAAGCATTGTCCCGGGGTGTATAAGGCGCATGTGGGGGAGCTTGTGCGGGCGCTGGCTGTGGGGGAAACGGAAGGGGATGAAGAGGGCGGGAAAGGGAATGAGAGGCTGGTGGAGGTGGCGTTGAGGGGGCTTGCGGCATTGGGGTGGGAGGCTAATGATAAGTATGTGTCTTTTTCCTTTCGATTCGAACTTGGGTATGTTGGATGTGTATGCTGATGCGGGGTTTTGTTTTAGACGCACGAAAGAAAGGCTGGCTAAATACGTGCAATCTGCGAACGTGCGGCACGCGAAGTTTGCGGTGAGGGTGATTAGGCATTTGAAGGATGCGGAGGAGGTGGCGGGGAGGGTCGTTTCTGTGCGTTTATCATTTCCCCTTTCACCACTTATCGACGAGCTAATTAATTCGCATGTGGTGGTGGTGCAGGTGATAGCAAAGTCGCTCCCGACAGCAGGGGAGGATCTCCTCGTGGGGCATTTAGCGGCGCTCGCAGAGCTCGTGAAGCACCTCCCGGACGCGTTCGAGCAGAAGAGCGAGGTGATCGTGGCGTTTATTGTTAAGGAGGTGTTGATGCGGAATTCGGAGGTGCGTACTTGAATCTCTTTCTTTCTTTCCTTCCTTCCCCTCTCCATCCCCCACACACCACCAACGCTAACGCGACATTCGGCACGCTCAGGACGCAATGGAGGTAGACGAGGACGAGACGCTCGAAGAGTGGAGCCCCGACAGCGGGGTCAGCGCGCTCACGAAGGCGAAACTGCTGAGCATCAAGATCTGTAGAAATCGGTGCATCGCGCATGGGAAGAGCGAGTTTGCGAAGGACGTGGGGGGGCCGGTTATTAAGATTTTGGTGGCGATTTTGCAGAATAATGGGGCGGTGAAGGATGATGTTGTTGAGGAGTAGGTCTTTCCTTTCTTTCTTCTGTTATTCCATTGTTGGTATTGGGGCTAATTATTGGTTTGGTTTTCAGTCCGACGGCAAAGTCACGATTACGTCTGTTAGCTGCGACGTCGCTATTACAGTTAGCGTCGATACCGGCGTACTGTGAGGATATTATGCCGGATTTCCCGTTGGTGGCGCTTACGATTCAGGTGTGTCTCCTCTCCTCCATTAACTGTCCTGCGTTTTTGCTGACGGTGGTGGGGCTGTATAGGACTCATGCTTCCAAGTGCGGTTGGGATTCCTGACGAAGCTGGTCTCGTACCTGTCGAGGAAGAAGACGGACCCGAGGTTTACGGTTATTGTGTTTTTGACGGCGCATGATCCGGAGAAGGAGATTAGGGAGAAGGTGCGGTTTATTCCATTCCTTCAGTCGATGGGCTTTGGGGTGTTTAATCTGATTTGGACTCTGTAGGCGAAGGGGTGGGTTACGATGACTGCGCCGAGGCTGACGCAAGGTGTGTTGGCGATTATCTTTGGTATGCTATGGCGTGGAATCTTAACGCTGTTGTTTTGCTTTTATCAGAGCTCCGCGTTGCGACGTTCGACATGTGTTTCTTGCGGCTTATTCACATGGCGGCGCATCATCCGGACTTTGGCTTGGAAGATGCGAATTTGAAGGAGACGGCCAAGTATGTGTTACCCCGCTCTGGACTATCTCGCGCATTTCTGATGTCATTGTTACTTGATACAGGTACATCGAGTTTTACCTGGACATTAACGCCAACCAGGAGAACATCTCGTTCCTTTATCACCTCGCTATGAAGGTGAAAACGATTCGGGATATTGATGATACGTATTGCGAGGTTCGTTCGTCCTTATTTCTGTCTTTTCTGTGAGGACACGGTGACTGAGAATGATATGTAGAAGTTATATTGTGCCACGGAGCTAGCTCAAGAGGTTATTAAGGCTCGTGCGAAGCATAATGGATGGGGGCTGCAGACGTATCCGGGGAAGGTGAAGCTACCGGGGGATATCTTTAAGGCGATGCCTAATGCGGAGGCGGCGAAGAAGGTATGCGTCTATCTAACTGTATAATCACTCGTGTTGTTAAGTGCTTGTTTTTTTTTTTTTTTATCAAGGCGATTAAGAAGGTGTATTTGCCAGTCGATGCTTTGACGTGGATAAATCAGTTGGGGAAGTCGGTGGGGTCGCCGAATCCGAAGGTATGTTGTTTTTTAATGAGTATGTGTGTGGATTGGTGCTGATGGGATGGGGCGAATTATAGCCGAGAGGACGACCACGCGCGGCTGGGAATGGTGAGGCTAAAGTGGGCCGGAAGCGGAAGTCGTCTACTAGCAAGTCTGGAGGGGGTGCTACGAAGTGAGTATTTTTTGTGTTATGTTCTATTGTCTCAGCAGCTGATATAATGTTGAAATAGGAAGCCGCCTAGGAAACGTAGGAGAGGGTACGACGACGATGATGATGAGGAGGATGACGATGACGATGACGACGACGACGACGACGAGGAGGATGAGGATCAAGAGGAGATTGAGAGTTTTGGGGAGGGCGAGTCAGATGGGGATGATGATGATGGAGGAGGTGGTGAAGAACAGATTGGGCGGGGAGCGAGAGGACGGGCAAAGGTATGTCATCGTAACCATTCTCATTACACTCCGTTGGATTTATTTATTTTCTACTGCAGAAACGAGCATTACGAGAAGCGAAGAAGCAGAAGAAAAATGGAAAGTAGGACATATATTCATTTTCCCTTTATTTCGTTTCGGTCGGGTGTCATATTGTCTTATCGTATCGTATCGTATTGCTGTTTTCATCCCCATCCCCATCCCTGTCATTTCTGTATTTGTTTTATTTGTATCATCAGTTTCAGTTTTGTTGTCCTATGCTAGCTAGCTATCGATCGGATTTGGATGTATAGTTATACCCGTAACCCGTCTTCCTATCGCTGTTTTTCCTTCTTTTTTTTTAATTCTATGTCCACTATTTGCGGTTCAGAAACCTACTCTACTTAGTTTGCTGTTGGGCTGAGAATCGATACCTGTAACGTAATACTTATACACGGCTAGAGCTCCTGCTAAGTAATCGGAGAATCAATATCTATCCTACGATCTAACTTGCTTTTCCTCACATTCATCGGCATCGTTGATTGCAAGCACTTGGAACGCTTTTGCTTAATACCCCTATTTGAATGAATAATTTATAAGTCTTATCGATAAATCTCAGAGGAGCTTTTGATGGACGATGCACTTGACAGCTAATAAACAAGGCTATAGTATCGGCCAAGGAATTGGAGATGGTACGTGCTCATGGTTCTGATGACATGGCTAGTCTCCTGACATTCACTATCTAGCTAGGCAAATATCGCATCCTAATGTAGGAGCTCTATCAACAGAAAGCTACCGCAGTGCATCACATGGGATGCCAGCAATCTGGATTCTGGAGATAACAATGTTGCTGTCTTGTGTTCTCGTAGGGCGATTACTCAAAAAGTGAAATACCGAAGGAATCCTATCTTTAGCCGCTTCCTTCTATACAGATATAGCTCCGTATCCAGATAGGAGTCGGTCACTGTCTACAGCAAGTCACTGAGAATCGCTGGCGTATGCTGACCACCCCCACGCAATACCCTGCAATGCCGGCATACTTGATGAGCAGACACCTTGGCATTTTATTTCCAAAATATCATCAAGGTGACAGCGATGATTATTTTTGAGCATCAAGGTCTTGCGACCATATAATACCCAAGGAGGTATACAATTCTCTGGCTAGAATTCTTCACATCATCTACAATGCTCGCGCTGTTCACGGTTTTGGGACTACTCCCTATTGTATTTGCTGCCAAGGTCCGTCTTTAATACTCGATTCATTGTAGTGATTTTCACTAAATTTAATACTCCGAATAGGCTCCACGATTTGTCCCTCCTTCAACCAGCCCCTTCCTGCCGTCAGATAATTATGTTGGAAAAAGCAATACCACTCTACCACACACGAACCTTGTGAAAGGGAAGGCCTTTGACCGATTTATTCAGGTATAAATTTCAGAATTTCGCGTTATGATCTAACTCATGATCAAAATAAGATTTGGTTCGAAAACACGAACTTCGAAACTGCAAACAGCACTGTGAGTCAAGCCTATGAAACTCATTATAGGCCTTCGCTGAAGATTTTTGTGTCTGTAGGCTATATTTAGGACACTCGCTCAGCAAGGGGTTTTATTGACTCATTATTACGCTGCAACGCATCCTTCTCAGCCAAATTACGTCGCGGCTGCAGGCGGGGACTTTTTCGGATTAGCGGACGATGACTTCCATGCCATTCCATCGAAGTGCGTTTAATTCTCTACTTGGTCTGTTATATGCTCAGCTCGCCATATATAGTGTTTCTACCATTGTAGACTTATTGGAGGAGAGAAAGATAAGCTGGGCCTCTTATCAAGAAAGTTTGCCTACAGATGGATTCACCGGGTACAAGTAAGTATATTCATTTTTAAAACG
Organism: Sphaerobolus stellatus SS14; assembly: GCA_000827215.1. Lineage (NCBI taxonomy): Eukaryota > Fungi > Basidiomycota > Agaricomycetes > Geastrales > Sphaerobolaceae > Sphaerobolus > Sphaerobolus stellatus. The sequence goes on along the minus strand of KN837260.1, from coordinate 218,736 downwards.
CGTCTATACTGATTGACTGATTGATCTAGCTACGCTTCAAAAGACTATATAACTCCAGGATCCAATGACACCTACACATATTACTGGAGGAAGCACAGTCCCACCATCATATATGACTCTGTTGCGACTGTGGAAAGACGTCGAATGCTACACCGCAACCTCAATGATTTCGTCGCAGATCTTGCCGCAAATTCCCTCCCTCAATGGATGATGATCACTCCTAACATCGTCAACGATGGCCACGACACCGACGTTGATTTTGCTGGAGAGTGGTTGAAATATTGGCTCGTGCCTATGTTAAAGGACGCAAGGTTTAATAATCCTAGAACACTTGTTGTTCTCACTTTTGATGAAAATTCCACATTCTCCGTCAATAATCGGGTGTTTACTCTATTGCTGGGTGGTGCGGTTCCGTCTAAGCTTAGAGGGACTGTGGACAGCATGTATTATACCCATTATTCGACCTTGAGCACAGTGCAGTCGAATTGGGAACTCGGGTGTCTTGGAAGACAAGACACGAATAGGTATGTCATCTCTCTTTTCATTGATCTTAACGCTTGCTGACTGAAAATAAAGGACTGTGTCAAACGTCTTTTCGTTCGTTGCCTCTCAGACTGGGTATGAAAATGAAGTTGTGAGGGAAATCCCTCTTACGAACCTCACTGGGGTAACTCCCGGGCCCCTGAACCCTGATTTGCCTACCACGTGGCCTGCACCTAATCTGAAGGCCAAATGTGCTGGCGGAGGGAAGGTTTTCGTATCATGATTTTGTATTTCAACAAAAGTATATTTAATAACAGAATTCTCCTTGGGTGAGGTCGTTGAGGTCCAGGACCATCTTTTTTTATTTTCTGGATTTATAAAAGTTGAGGCGGGATTGGGCATTTGTAGTTGATCTGTAGTGACTCGGATGCGTGCCAATTCAATTGAAAGCCTGATCGACAACTTACTTAGTACTGAACTCACACGTATTGTTCCTTGTCCACGGGTTTCAGTCATAGTATAAGTAGAAAACATAAAACATAAGTATATGCTTCGTTGTGACTAAGGATGTCACAGAGTCGCGCTGTGTTCTGATGATCGGATTCCTGTTCTAATTTTAGATTTATTTATCCTGATAGCGTAGGGCCTTGACCAATGCTCACGCGTACCGAAACCTCGCATACATATTTCTCTTCTCGAACGTGGTGGCAATTTTGCAGGCCTACATAAATAATGGACGAGTCGGTGCATGTCACGTTTGTCGGATCCAATGAATTATTGTACTCAACAGGGCAAACGTTCAATGATCCACCCTTTGTTGACATGGCTCTCTTGCTCCACATGATGTTTGGAACTTCTGCCACAGAGACCATATGTACGAACCGAACAAGGTATATTTATACGCTGGTGGATATTCTTATTGACACTTGTGCTTGCGGAAGAACTTGAAAAAAAGGCTAGACTATATCGCTTATCAACACATTCTTTTCATATACAATACACAATACGCTGCAATGTCAAAAGCCAGAAACGTCACATCTCTGCTTATTTATATGCCGGCAGAAGGCGCGGTGTCGTCGATCGATCATATGGCAATCTGGGAAGGAAAAGTCTATAGGTTTCTTCGAAGAACATATGGCCAACGTGAATTTAACCCAAAAGACCCTTTGATTCGAGACGCAGGTCCCTATAATCTACGATCTCCTCAATATAAATACTGTAGCGACATCTGTCCTTTACCAGTTCAGCGATACAAGATGCTTACCCTCACTCTTCTTGTCGGACTTTTGCCCTCCGCCTTTGCGGCCTCAGTAGGTGCTCTGTTCAAATAATTATGTAAAGATATTTATTTGGGCTTTCTTCAGTCTCAAGCATTTGTTGCTCCTTCCACAAGTCCATTCGTCGCGTCTAGTAACTACGTCGGGGTAAGTAATTCAACTCTGCCTGCTCCAACCATCGTGAAAGGTCAAGCCTTTGATCGATTCATCCAAGTAAGCATCGCGCCTAGGTTACATCTACATGAATATTTATTGTTTTCTCCCAAGATTTGGTTGGAGAATACGGATTTCGCTACGGCCAGCAGTTCTGTAAGATCATTACAGTCACTCCTAGTTTCTGATACACTGCTGAAATCTACCGTTTTAGTCTACATTCCAAACCCTGGCCAAACAGGGGATACTATTGTCAAACTACTTTTCGACAACCCATCCTTCTCAACCCAACTATGTCGCCGCAGCTGGTGGTGATTTCTTTGGGCTTGCCGACGATAATTTGCATAATATTCCAGCAAAGTAATTCCCCTTGTCTTGTTTGTATTCACAGCCGATCGCTTATTTATGTCATAGCGTTTCTACCATTGTTGATCTCTTGGAGGCAAAGAGCATTAGCTGGGCTTCTTACCAAGAGAATTTGCCTTCGAATACCTTTACTGGCTTGAAGTACGTTCATATCTGGAATTCTTGAATAGATAGCCGTTCTGATCCGTCTATCTATCAGCTTTGCTTCCAAGAATTATGTATCGGGATCCGGCACTTACACTTACTATTACCGTAAACATAGTCCTACAGTCAGTTACCTATCCGTTCAGAATGTGCCCAAGCGTCTGGCCCTCCATCGTAACTTCAACGATTACGTTGCTGATCTCGCGGCCAACACTCTTCCCCAATGGCTCTTCGTTACCCCTAATATCGTCAATGACGCTCATGATACTACCATCGACTATACTAGCTCATGGTTGAATTATTGGCTTGTTCCCATGCTGGCGAACGCCAACTTCAATAACAACAGAACCCTCATCCTCCTCACATTCGACGAGAATTCTTCTTCCTCAATCAACAATCAAGTTTATTCTTTACTCCTGGGTGGTGCAATCCCTGCGAGCTCGAAGGGCACTACGGACAGCACATACTACACTCATTACTCTACCTTGAGCACCGTTCAATCCAACTGGGGTCTTGGATGCCTCGGAAGGCAAGATACTAACAAGTAAGTCTCTTCCTCATTAACATGAATTCGGGCTCTGGTAACTGAAGTTCAATTTTTCAGGACTGTTTCAAACGTCTTTTCACTCGTGGCGTCCAAGACTGGTTACAAGAACACGAACGTGACAACCATCCCCTTGACCAACAAGAGTGGTACCATCAAAGGACCTCTTAACCCGAGTAACCTTGGTCCTTGGACTGCACCTAACACAGCCGCGGTCTGTGCTGGTGGAGGAAGTGTTTTCGTCTAAATCGGTTGCTGAATTCCAGTAAGCTGGCTCGCTAATGGAGAGGGTATCGAGTAGTAATGTGTAGCTTACTAATGCATCTGCGTTCTCAAATCTCATATCGATTTTATACCTTTTCGTTACGAAATTCGTATTCTTATGCCAAAATGCCGCAAAAGATGTAACAATTCCTGCAAGGCCAATCTTTCGGGGAGCCCACTTAAGGTCGTTCAGCACCGGGCCCGCTCCGGCGATCCGGCCTGCTGGAGTATTTACTATGTTTATGTGAAAGCACACTCCCTCCTTTCATAATAATTTACTCGTTCATATTAGAGTCAAGAAAGAAACCAGAAAGTTTAAGGGAGAAATCCGCAGGTGAGCGGTGCCACCGACCAATGTAGTTGATATTAATTGCGGCGGCGTGCCACTGGGATCAGACTTTCCGTTCACCCTGATAAGGGGTTGCGTCGTACAAACTCTTCTTACCTTCTTTCAGTCACGGAAATGGGTTACAGCGGAACTGCTCGCCTAGCATGGGGACTCATCATCCCAAGAACCAAATTTTGTACTCTCTACAACATCTTCGAGGAGCACCATACAATTGAAGGCATAAGTGATCCAGCAAGTGATCAAGAGGGGGCGAAGAATCAGCGTACTAAACCCAAATCACAATTATTATTAACCACCGATGAGGCTGAGTGGTTTATGGAATACATCTCAACCGTTATAGGACATCAGCCTTTTGGCATAGCAGATCGTGATGAGTTGTTATATCCGAGACGGTGGAAGGAGGGGACTGGTACGTTTGCGATCTATTATAAGCCAGAAGGGCGCTACGCAATTGACAACAACGAAAAAGCATACTACACTGCAGAAACCTGTAGTGGGTATTTAGTCCATTACTTAGGTATTAATGTTAATTTTGAGGCTTATTTCTATTCGCAAGATCAATATTCTGGTCGCGGAGCCGTAGCGTTTGGCCCGGGAAAGCTCGTAGAGCCCTCTGGGGGGAGGGATTACCAAGGGGCTTTTGAGAAACTTTGCAAATCCCTTCATCTGGGCGAAGCCGGTATACAAGTCATCCAACAATGGATTATGACCGTTGAAAACAGCTGTTGAACAATGATAAGTATTATCGGAATTGGACTCGTTCTTATTTACAAATATGAATTATGTTTTATAACGATTTCATACCTTTTCGCTAGGAAATTCGTATTCTTCTGCCAACCTGCCGCAAAAGATTTAACAATTCATGAAGGCCAATCTCTCAGTGACTGTTCGCCGATCCGATCCGGTCCGTCCCTTTGGCGCTGAGTACTGTGTTTATGATCACCGTCCCTCTTTTCACAATAGTTACTCAATCATAAGCATTTGAGCCAAAGAAAAAAAAAAGAGCTGAAAGTTTAAAGGGCAAGCAGCGGTGCTACCGAGCAGTGTGGCTGATATTAACTCCGGCTAGGTCGGACTTTCCGTTCACCCTGATAAGGGGCCGTACACACTAATCTTCTTACCTTCTTACAGCCATTAGTACCAACCCGGACGTGGGTGGTTACAGCAGAGCTGCTCGCATAGCATGGGGATTCGTCATTCCAAGAAACAAATTCCGTATTCTCTATGACATCTTCGAGGAGCGTCTTGGCATGAGTGGTCATGCAAGTGATTCAAGTGAAGGAAGTGATCGAGACTAAGAATCAGCGTTCCCCCAGGCTGCACTACGATCAGGCCGAGTGGCTTGAGGAAAACATCTCAACCGCTATAGAGAAGCAGCCTTTTCACATAGCAGCTGATGGCCCGTTATATGAGGAGTCATATCCAAAGTGGAATGAGGAGGATGCACCTTTGCGATTTATTATGAACCGCAAGGGCGCCGCAACAACAAAAAATCATGCTGCACTGCATCAACATGGAGTAGGTACTCATTCCATGATTGTTTAGATATCAATGCCGACTTTGGGGCCTTATTTCTATTCACAAGATAAACATTGCCATGAATGGAGAACCGCGTCCGTAGACATTGAGCTCGTACAATCCTCTGGTAGGGATTACCAAGAGGCCTTTGAAATTTTTGAAAAACTTTTTATCCGGATGAAGCTGGTGTGCAAGTCACCCAACACCCCAACAATGGATTTGAGCGTTGAAAAAAGCGGCTATTGAACAATGATAGTATCAGAGTCCGACTTAGTTTTTATTTACAAAGCATAAATCCAATCTAATCATATACAAACGTGAAGGACTGTTATTTAGTGACGGAGGGTCCGTGCCGTCCCCGCCGACTCAGGCTGAAGATACATGTATCGCTGCCGGAAATGTATTTTCCCTATCCAGTGTCCCTCAGCTCATCATGGGCGAAATGTATATATGCTATAACACTGAAATGAAGTAACTAACTAGTACAGTAACATACATACATGTTATAGATCGTATTTTTACAGAGGCTTATCCGGGAGCAGTGAGAGAAATACAGAAATGATGATGACCGACGGGCCAATTGATATATTTATGGCCAGCCATCGGGACCTAATTAGTTATTCAGTAAAAAAATGATCATGAAGTGCGTCGTCCCGTGCCTCTACAGCCATTGCAATATTGCTGCTCCGCGTGCCGTACGCCAACCCAGATTCGGCCAGTTCCCGCACAATAAACACAATTCTGATGTTTGGGTGGTATTTCCATTGTTACATGGTGATGTCTAGCGGGCAATTGGCTCGAAGTAGAGAAACTTTGATAAATTGATATCAATAAAGGGACTTGGGTTGATTTTCAGTGGAGCTCACCTTGTGCTTGACGTTGGTGGACTGTAATCAGCTTTGGTGTAGCTATAATTATGAGGGTTTCGCGGACGCGGGGGAGGCGAATCGGGTTCGGGTAAGTAAACGTCGGCATCATATCTAGGGTAAAATAATGAATTATGATTGAAGTCTTTCCCGTGGAATATATGCACGTACCGATGTCTATGGCTCGGTTGATCACAAAAGGTAATCTTGACAGGACCGGCGTGAGACCTGAAGCCAAATTCAATAGTGTACTTATTAATTTGCTTCGGCGACTAACTTTGGTTGGAGGTACTTCCGTGGAATCAAGATAGCGTCATCATCCGATTCTTCACTGCTGCTTTCATATAATACGCGAAATGGTCTAAAATACACAAGTCGGTACATAGACATAAACAGGAAGA
>KN837260.1:172312-182775 GCA_000827215.1 Sphaerobolus stellatus SS14 | reverse complement strand
CAACGTAAAAATTGTTGACCGATATCCTTAGTTGGTTTGGCGCGTTTAGGGAAGATGGGACAAATCAATATGGTGAGTCTAACTGTATCTGTGATAAAATAATTGACGGCTGACAATCGTCTAGCGATGCTTGACAATACAGGGAAGCTTAACTCTTTGGGGCAGATATATATGAGCTAGATGATATAGAATTATTTCATAAATTCATCTGTATTAATATTTCAAGCCTAGGCAGGTCACCACGTGCAGTTGTAACAATGTACTATATTGAATTATTGAACGTGCCATGTTGTCATGGCAATTACTACATGATTATTTTGAGCCAAATCATCTCAAGCATATCTTGTGGTCTGGTTGAGATTTAGATTGCCTTAGAAACTATTCTAAATCTATCTTCAAAATGGACAGTAAGTCGAAGAAACGGCGTGCACACACTCAGTGTATGACGTTCTTCAGGTGATTAAAAATAGTCCATGTATGTAAACCTTCCGGTATCAGTCTTAACCCCAGGATATGTTTTCGAAATTTATTCTGCGATACATTTCCGGGGTTGGTTGGGCGGTCAAGCGGCGATTGGAGGCGTGACGCGTTACATGACGAATGTCACGCCCTTCCCGGATGCGAACGTGAATGCGGCGGCCGAACGACCTCTACAACTGGTATTGCGTCCTGCATTCGATAACGACTGTTGCACGTCATGCAGCAAACTCACATGCACAACAAATTGTAGGCCTTCAGGCCGCCCAAGCATCGGTCAAACGAAGAGCAGCTGAGGAAGACGACGCGCAAATTTTGCCTGAACATCGTCCAGTAGCGTTTGGGAAGAACCCCAAGTCTCAGGAACGCGATTCCAGTTTCAAACAGACATACCAGCAGAAGAAATCGATCCCGAGTTCGACACTGAAGCCCGCTCCAAAGATACATCCTGTAGAAATCCGAGAAGAACGTCAGTTTGAAGTCGTTTCGGATGCTAAACCTGAGCAACAGCCACAGCCTTCTTCCGAATCCCAGACGGCTACGGCGTTTCCAGATTTTCAGAGTGCAAAACACGAAGACAAGCCTCAAAACAACCCTGACTTAGGCCCTGCAATATTGACAAGCAATGTAGAGAGAATTGACGTAATAGTCGACGAGGTAGCAGAGCCAAGTCGTCTCATGTCGAACGATGTATGTAACGCACTTTCAAAGCAGCCATTCTTTGCTCACATCGCCATAAGACCGAAACAGTTGCTCATGCACCTGCTTTAAAATCTTCAAGAGTCCCTTCGTCAAGAATTGGGCGATTATTTCATTATGGAGGTGCGTATTTCAGTGAACTAAGTCTTGCAATAGTTCTCATATCCATATCCAGGTCTTGCGGCTTCTTTGGGCTATGGTGCAGCAGCTGAAATTCTTCGGCGCTCTTCCAGTGGGGACGAGAGCGTCCCAGGTCAAAGTTCCCTTCTTATGACGGAGGCTAATTTAAATCGTCTCGTCTCCAAATTATCCCAAATGCGCGGTGCTGCTTTGAAAATGGGTCAATTCATGAGTATTCAAGGTATTTACCAAGTTCGATCCGTGAATTATAGTTTAAACTAATTTTTTGTGTCAGATACACATGTCCTCCCTGAAGATTTGGAGCGAGTGTTCCGTAGAGTACAAGATTCTGCGCATTACATGCCTAATTGGCAAATGGAGGTACGATATCATTTGACATACCAAATCAAATTAGACTTGAATTACTACCGTCTTTTAGAAAATGATGGAATCATCCCTCGGTCCTGACTGGCGTTCTCACTTTACTTCGTTCAATCCCATCCCCTCCCATGCTGCTTCCATAGGACAGGTCCATCAAGGGGTCCTCTCCGCCTCATCTTCACCCACAGGAAAAGAAGAGGAAGTTGCGATCAAAATTCAATTCCCCAATATCATCCAATCCATTTCGTCAGACCTTGGCTACTTGAAATTACTTCTTGGTGCTTCATTCATTCTCCCAAAGGGCCTTTTCTTGGACAGTACGATCAAGGTACGTTGTAATATCCTCTTTTCTTGTCATCTTATTTATATCGATTTGTAGGTGTTTAAAGAAGAACTCGCAGACGAATGCAATTACAAACGAGAAGCAGAATATATTAATAAATATCGTAGCTTAGAAGCGATCAAGGCGAACGATAGATATAGGGTTCCCTGGGTATGGGAAGGCAGTACTGAAAGTGTATTGGTGATGGAACGCATGAAGGGTGTGAGCGTCGGCGGGGATGTCGTGAAACGTATTTCACAAGAGGATCGAAATGAGGTATAGTCATCAAATTATTTATTAGCTGCGTTCTAATCTCATTTGCCAGATCGCTGTGAGGGTTGTGGAACTTTGTCTCAGAGAACTCTTCGAATTCCGAATGATGCAAACAGACCCCAATTGGACAAATTTCTTATGGAATAGTGGTACACGCCAGGTAAATAATTTGCATATTGATTGATTGTCATTTGGCTATATTTACTACCTTCAGATCGAATTGATTGATTTTGGTGCTACCCGCGAATATTCCAAAGAATTCACGGACAACTGGCTTCGACTCCTTTCTGCTGCGATTAGTGGAGATCGGGAGATTTGTATTGATTCTAGTCTCAAACTGGGGTATTTCATTGGCGGGGAAAATGAGGTAAAGCTTTTAAAACTGTGTAATTGAGAGAATATTACTCACAAATTTGTTGTTAGGTCATGACTAATGCCCATATCACTTCAATGCGTCTTTTGGGAACGCCATTCCGTGAATCAACCCCGCAACCTTTCTCTTTCGCTAAGGGATCGGATTGGACAAGGATCACGGAAGAAATTCGTACTCAGATACCAGCAATGCTGAATAATCGATTGACACCGCCCCCCAGGGAGACATACAGTTTGAATAGGTAACGTATAATTTTCTGACGCCTTTTCGCATGTCATCTTATTTGTTTAATGCAGGAAACTAAGCGGAGCTTTTTTGCTAGCTGCACGGTTAGGAGCCAATATCGACTGTAGGCAAATCTGGGAGAAAGTGGTGGAAGGGACACCGTCTCTATCATGATAATATATTTTAAATATCTACCAGGCGCCTAATGTTGACTCTATCACCAATTGCGGAGAAATCCTTGTTTATTAAGAATCAAAAGGTACATCTAGAGGTTATATCTACTATGCATCCGAAGGGGATACTTTCCAAATCCGTACAGCGCTATCGTCTCCCGCTGTAGCAAGGATATCTTCCATTCCCGGTCGTGGGCACCAGGCGATGCTATTCACATCCGCAATACCATGCGCTGAAGGTATCGCGGCTATCAGTTTTACGTCAATGTCCTTATTGGCACCCTGTGAGCCGTTATTCTGTCGGTTCATGTCCTAAGAAAGATCTGCGAATCACATACCTTGACGTCCCAAACATTTATCTTTCCATCTCCGGAGGTACTCGCGATCCATCCAAGAGAGCCTTCACCACCCTTTCCAATGCCCCACGTAATAGAGTACACTGATCTCTCGTGTTTTTTCAACACCTTTACGCAGTCCCACCGTTGTCCACCAGCACTCTCCCGTACGCGTGCCCAAATGCGGACAGTGAGGTCGTCGCTGGATGACGCAAGGTATTCACCGCATGGGCTCCATGCAACGCACCATACCGTTGATGCATGACCTTTGAGGGTTGCAGTTGGATACCAGTCATCATCTGGATCGTCAAGGTAAAGGTTTATGGTATCGTCATAGGAAGCTGAGGCGAGCATCTATCCTGTGGGATTCGAGCATAAGCTTGGGATTTAGTATAAGAGATAGAAGGATACACGACCTCTTCTTTAGGATGCCAAGCGACGTGCTTGACGTCTTGAGTATGGTGCATTAGCACTCCCAAGCACTCGAATTCAGCCTCGGGTTGTACTACGAAAGCCACTGATAAGAAATAGAACCTAAAGAATGAAGCATGAATTAAACATGCCTTCCCATATCCATACCGTCTTGTCCCGACTACACGAAGCAAGTAATGTGCCCGTACACGAATACGCGACACTCTTGCATTCCGTTTCATGCCCCTCTAACGTACTGACACATTCCCATTCACCTCTGGGAGCTTCCCCGTCATCTTCATCTCCTTCCACTGCTCGTTCCCAAATTCCAATGTTTGAGTCAAACGAAGCGGTGGCTAATGTCTCTCCAGATGGAGCCCATGCAACTGCACGGACAGTCCTTGCATGTTCAGTAGCAATGGACGTTGCAGTTGTAAATTTTAATCCAGAAGATGATTGGGTATAGTTATATAGCCGGACGGTCTTGTCAGCCGAACATGAGGCCAGGAGGGGTTTGGTAGGATTCCAGGCAATATTCCAAACAACTTCAGCATGCCCTAGATAATTTTATTAGTATGTAATTTAAGCATAAACATGTCGACTTTACACACCAGTTAGCTCTGCAATAGGGACGATTTTGCACTCAAGATCGACGTCCATGGCAAGTCGCGGAATTCAAGCGGCAACTTTCTTGCTGACTTAATCAAGCTCTCCCTCCTATTTCTTGAGCACGCCAGAGGCAAGTACGCGCTCTTATTATATATATTTCGATTTGTCTGACTTCAGCTTGAGGTAAAATCATGTTACCGCATGATTTATGCTCAAAACTTCAAAACGCCTTCCGTGCCCGTCATCTGCATGTCCCCGTAGAGCATACCACAACAAACCTCGGAATTCTATCCATTCTCCTACGCAATGGTTTCATCACGAATATCACCAGAGGAACGGTAGACGAGCCAGATCCCGTTGCTTTCCATAGCGCAAGGGACACTGAGCGGCGAATATGGGCGACGCTAAAATATCGCGACGACAGACCCGTTCTCAACCACATGGAAGTTGTTAGCAAGCCCAGTAAACGAGTCTTTATGGAGACGAGTGAGCTCCGCGCTATTTCAACAGGGAGGAGAGCACAGTTCGTCAGGCCGTTGCGATTGGGAGAGATTGCGATCGTCAAGACGAATTTCAAGGAACATGAATGGTTGGAGGCTCGGGAGGCCTTACGGTTAAATGTGTCGGGAGAGGTCATCTGTAGAGCACGGTGATAACCTAATTCATACATATGTAATAAAACTTATATTTCTTTCGTTTCTCTATCGATTACGAGGGCCATCGTCTCGGAATAAAACAACGGATATAATTGTTTAAATTGATACTATATTAGATCTAGACGTGTTTTATTTCCACCTACAAGAAATCAATCCCAATGCCTGCCTGCAATCCTCGCTGGAGACCATCAGATTTTGCCGCTACGAGAGGAACAGCGAAGTTGACTTCCACGCGGATGGGGTCGAATCGATACAGAAGGCCAATACCCGCAGAAATGGATGGTCTTGAAAGACTAGAACGGACAGCATCGACTAACGGCGCAGCTTTAAGGACTATGATCAGTAGTAGTCCGATGTGTGAGGTTTTGGTCACTTACATCGGTCAAGAGTGTCTAGCCTTCCGGCGTTGACGAAGATATGGGTCTTTACAGGCCAGTGAGGCTTGAGCGGTAGATCCCCTATAATACTCGCTCCAGCAGCCCAATATACTTCGCCGCCAAGGGAATCATCTGAAATGCTGGATTAAATATGATGTAGTATTTAAGCATTGCTTGTACGTACCTCCGTCCCTCGGTCCCATGGAATTATGTTTAAAGGAACGCAGACTGAAAGGGCCACCAAGTTGGAAACGGTCATTGAAGAGCGTCTTACGATCAGGGTTCAAAGGATAGAGGAGGCCTCCTCGTGCAGAGATTGACAGAGACTGTAAGGAGACATCATCAGACATTGTGAATGGTCAGAATATAATTCATACATAGCCATGTCCAATGTATCGAGCGACCTGTGAATCCACCTCATTCTTGAGAAACGTAGCATCGCCTCCTAATCCTGCTAGTTCCTACAGAAAGTTCAATAGCGGACATGATTATTGGTCAAGGTCACGAACCTGAAAGATTTTAAGGTACATTCCTCGAGAAGGCACAGCAGCTGAATCTCTGGTATCCCGAACAAATGTATGGGATAATGCGGATTTGGTAGTGAAACCAGTAGCTTCCCTGATGCTAAAGAAGAGATGAGACGACAGATATTTACGACAAAAGATCCCAAGTACCTGATAGAGGCTTCCGGCTTTAAATCTCCAATATGTCGCAAGGCTGCTTCATATGCGAATTCATGGGATCCGAACAACGATGGTGCCTAAAAGAGCATAACGTTCAGCACGGCTTGTAGCCTCCTTTCTCGGTAAGAAACTCACTCAGCTCACCCTGATAGCAGCCTTAACGCCTTTGAGAACTTCCTTGCAGCTTGAAAAGGTTGACAGATCTCTTTCAGTTGCAAACACAGAAAGCGTGCCAATAGTGCGAAGGTCGGTTCCCAGCGGGGCGGTCAATGCGGCTGAGAATGCATGTCGGGTGCGCGAGCCAAGGGATAGGGATGCTTCGAAGTTCTCTCCGCCTCCGAATACATTCCTAAGACGGCCGATCATACTCTGTTCGAACGAACGATCAGCTTATGCGGACAATATATGTGTTTTGACACTTACCGCCGTTCCTTCGTTGTTTCCAATCTCCGTAGCTGTCTTGAGGAAGAAGCGTCCACGCTCACGGCATCGAACGACGATGTCCACATCTTGGCCTTCAGCAAGCGCATCACGATTACGTTCCAAGGTCGGGGTTATGGAAGTGAAGATGTCTGAACGCAGGAGGACCTGGGATATCCGCCGGGTTTTGTGCAGCGCAGCCTCAAGCGTGTCGGTATTAGATCCTTCACCGGTAGAGGATAGCTCATCGGCCAGGATAGGGTTTATGATATATTCAAGGAACGAAGAACGTGTGCGGTCTGCTCCAAGGACGCGAACCTCTCGAATGCGGATCGGTAGAGCTAAGTTGCTGTTCACCTGCTCACGACTTAGAAGTTATCGGAACACGTTTAGAGGTATACTCACAAGTTCTGTGAGCCTTATAACATGCGACTCATATTCTCCCTTCAACCTGCGCTGCTGGCGGGCTTCCTGCCACTTCCGAAAGAAATCAAGGTCGTCTGTAGATGGCTCCTTATCCTGCGGAGCAGACGTATTTACAAGGGGAGGACGAAGATCAGGCTTCAATACTTCCTCCTGCTATCACTGTAAGCCTCGAATACCAACGTATGAAGGGTGTGCTACGTACTTCGTCTTCCAGCATTTTGTCAAGTTCGGTACGAGGGTCCACAAGTGTCCACACGAATGCGGTAACTTGTCTAAGACCATCAACCAAAACTGGCGATGTTCATCAACTCTTACCTTGTACGTCAATACGAGTACATATGATGGTCCCAAATTTCTTCTGTTTCGACTTTCTGGCCTTTCTGGATATACCATAAGTATACGAAGGTCGCATCCTAATATCAGCGCACTAGTCAGTTTCAGCTCATTGGAATTTGGAAACATCTCTGTCACCGTTTACTCCATGCTATGACATTGCAGGAAGGAAGATCAAATTTCCTTCTCTCCACGCTAGCATGTTATTATCCCATTGACAACAAATATCTGCGGGCCGAACAAGGTCAACGGGGTGAACTTCTGTTTCTAATCACGGGAAGAGGATCTTCGCCTCATCATTTGCCGGTGGAGCGGTGTTGAGGCTTTACGTGGCGGAAACACTGCATGTGACCCATGCTACTTTAAAGTTGGAATAACCTCTAGGAATTGGTCGAAACTTCTTAGATGCTTCTATCCAAAAATACTCGATATTATTCGTCTTCAGGTGATATATGTTGCACCAGCAGATATAATGCCACCAGAACACAAGACCTGCGACGTGTATAACAGGCTCTAGAACCTCGAAGTCACGGATACAATGTTCCTGGGTCTGGGAATTGATGGGTCTTGTTTTCCTAACTGAGTTGGAGGCATGCGGTTACTCCACCACACCTCAGCCGTCGGATGCAGAGGATTACGGGCAAAACGCCACATCTAGGTTTATTAAGGTCAATGTGGGCGAAATTTCGCATGAATAGCACAGAGTTGGTTTGAATGCAGTGACTCCCAATGAATTGCATTCTCGTGATCTTGGAACGGAATGCCTTCAGCATATTCTGGAGTTGGAGTCCGGGCCGCTCCAAAATATTCTTCTTAAATAATTTACTACATAAGTATGAGCATATGTGCTGGTCAGCATCCGTTGGACCTGGGCCTCTTTCAAGATGCTCTGGAATTCTTTATTATTGCTTACTTCTGCGTGTACCGCGCTAGCTGCCAATTTCAATATTGTTGTGAATGGCACGGCGTCACACAGCATCCCATCTACACTATGTGGGTTTAATATCAATATTTTTTCAGTCTCTGAATCATCTTACATCGTAGAATAGATGGCATGATGTATGAGGTACGTTCGGTGAAGCAAAGTCTCCTGCAATGACACATCATAACGCCATTTCCAGGATATTAGCGTATGTCCTTTTTGATTGTGTTTATGAAAAATTAATTAAGTTCACTTTATTTAGCATGTGCGTGATTTAATCACCTTATGGATGCACTCAATTAATAGTTATGCAGAGTGGTGATGGCGGTCTCTATGCGGAACTGTTACAGAACCGGGCATTCCAACAAGTCACTCCAAGTCAGTTTGTTTTCATCTCACGATTTCGCCCCCATCTAAACGAAATTAGATACTGCTGCTGCACTCAATGCCTGGAGTGCTGTAAATGGCGCATCTATCGCCGTTATTTCTAATACAACACCAGTTTCAACTGCATTGCCGAATTCTTTGCAAGTTACCATACCTACTGGCGTTACAGGAGCCGTTGGTGTTCAGAATGCTGGTTTCTCCGGTAAGGATATCACACACTGTCACTCAAATATAACGATCTCTGAGTTGAATATCCACTTCAAATATTAATAGGAATTAATGTCAATGCATCCTGGACCTATAACGCCTCGTTCTTTTTCAAATTACCTACAGGATCAACCTTCAAAGGTTCATTCACCGTTGCTCTCAAGTCCACTTCCGGTCAAACATTTGCTACGGCAACTATTCCTGTGACTCCTGTATCTGCCCAGCCCAATGTCTGGACGCAAGTTTCCGTTCCCTTAAAGCCAACCGCATCTGCATCCGGAGTTAACAATGTGTTCACCGTTACTGTAGATGGTGCTTCTGCCTCTGGTCAAACTATCTTCTTCAGCTTGTTCTCCTTGTTCCCTCCGACGTTCAAGAACCGTGCTAATGGGATGCGTATGGATATTTCTGAAGTAAGCTTATTATATTTAACCTCCATGCTCTTCCTTTAATCGACTTCTGCAGACACTCCTTGCTATGGCTCCTTCATTCTTCCGCTTCCCTGGCGGTAACAACCTTGTAAGATTTAGTCTATCCATTATGTCGGATTCATATTCTAATCCCCTTTGTAGGAGGTGAACAGTCTCTGAAAGAGAGTCGGTAGCAAAATACTTACTCAGATATATGATCTAGGGTCAAACAGCTGCGCAACGCTGGATCTGGAACAACACGATCGGCCCATTGGTAGACAGACCCGGACGTGTCGGCGATTGGGGATACGTTAACACTGAGTGAGCCCGCGACCACGCTAAGATTTCAGAGCACAAATAATTCTAAAAATTTCAATCAGCGGCATTGGTTTACTGGAATATTTACTTTGGATTGAAGATATGGGAATGCAGCCGATCATGGCCGTCTGGGCGGGATATTCTCTCAATGGGGCATCGATAGCTGCAAACGGACTGACGCCATTCATTCAAGCTGCTAAAGATCAGGTATGCCCAATCTCTCTGATGAATTGTCTGGATTTATTATTGATGCAAAATCAAGATTGATTTCGTTATTGGGGATCCAGTTAAAAATGCAATGGGTGCGAAACGTGCCGCGTTGGGTCATCCCGCACCTTTCACCCTCAACTTTGTCGAGGTAAGTGCAATCCTTAGAATGTAAACAATTTGTCTCTAAATGAATTATAGGTTGGTAATGAAGACTTCTTCTCCAGCACGTGAGTTGATGAATGAGTATATCAGAAAACTCGTTTTGACTCTATTTCAGCTATAATTATCGATGGTCTGAATTCGTTGGAAACCTTAGCGTGGAATATCCAAAGATCAGTAAGTATTCTCTGTAAAACAAATGCGAATTTCTTTGCTGAATGGGGCCGGATATAGAATTCATCGCGACTGGCACCACTTTCAACCCTCCCTTGACTCCTAACCCGCAAGCTTGGGATGTCCATGTCTACCAGACTCCTCGTAAGTGAAGAAACATATCATTAAGAAAAACAATCTTAATATAGGATTCCTTTTAGAATGGTTTGCCCAGAACTCTTTCATCTATGACGGCTTCGAGAGGAACGGAACGATCTACTTCGAAGGAGAATACGCAGCCATCTCTACGAACTCAAGCAACCTCTTCGGTACTCCCGCTCAAGGAAGATTTACTTTCCCGACTATGCAGAGTACGTGTCTTATAATCGTAACTTATTATTATT
>KN837260.1:30840-52315 GCA_000827215.1 Sphaerobolus stellatus SS14 | reverse complement strand
GATAGTTTACGCTTTTATGTACCGGCGCTTACCTTGCTTACGTAAGCGCCGTAGATAGCGCCCTGGAGACAGTGGATGTAGCTCTTAGACCTTACATCCACCTTGTGTCCTCCAGGTATGTTGTATTTCAGACTCAATCTCTTCAATACACAAGACCTTACATCCACCTTGTGTCCTCCAGGTGTTGTCTCGCTGTAGGAGCCTTAAGCGCCCATTACATCGCACAACAGAAGGTGAAGAGGGGGTTGATTATGAAGATGAAGCATTTTTGACACTGGCTGATGGATTTGAGTCTGCATACAGAGTTTCTGCTCATGAGAACTGTCCTAGGACTCTAAAGGAAGCTCTTGCTAGTCCTGAAGCTGACAAGGGGTTTGATGCTGCCAAGAAAGAGGTTGAAGCTCTGTTAAGAGAGGGACCTGGAAACTGGCTAAACTACCTCAAGATTGTAAAGCTATTGGCTGTAGATGGGTATTTTGTTGAAAGAGATATAGAAGGGGATTGTAAACTCTGATGAGAGCTCAGACACAGACACAAACACAGACACAATTTCCATATCCAGAAAATTTTGGGAAAATGATGATTTTTCTGACAATAATCTTGCTCAGGAAATCTTGATATTATTCAACATTTCCTCAGTGCTTGTATATCAGGAAATCATAGCTAAATCCAGAGTTTCTCCAATGTTAGTGTACTCAGGAAATTCTAGCATAATTCAGCATTTCCTCAGGGTAATGTTGGCCAGGAAATCTTGAACAAATACAACATTTCTGTGCTGTTTATATTTCAGGAAATTCTAAAGTGATTTGATGTTCCACATGATAATCTCAGCCAGGAAATCTCCAACAAACTCATTATTTTCTGTACATTTGTGTTTTTAGAAAGCTAGGTAAATGCATTTAATTTTACCAACATTTCTAACCTCAGGAAATCTTGTGAACACTCTAAATGAATGCAAGTTTTCCAATTTCAGAAAATGTTAACACAATTCAATTTTCATGCTTCAGGAAATTGTCAAATTAATCAACATTTCATGTCAATTTTTGCTCCAAGAGATGCTAATACTATTTGCCAGAGGCATTAGATTTCCTGGGACTTTTAGACTCAGGAAATTTTACAACATCTCCAGTGTTCTTGGATCTTGGCCATAGTGATAGTTGAAGACATTACTGGAGTGTCTACTTGCGGAGTCCGTTTCTTGTGAGGTTCTTTATCCAAAGGTTCGACTAGCTTGCCTCTTGATTTCTCGTAACGGTCTCTGCGATCTCTAGCGGTTTCTTTGGGTGGTGGTGTGATGGAGTATCTGAAAGGAATAGGTTTTCCTGACATACAACTAAGAGTTCAGTCAGAAATACTGTTACGTCCTGATATCAAGGTGTCACTTTGGACTCTGGATATAATAGAACAAAGTAAGTAATTCAGAGTCCGGATGATATGAACTGAAAGGACTTGGCTTCAACTTATGTGTTGTGCCCTTAGTTGTAAGCGTTGTCCTTATTTCAGAATGAATTTGAGAAGAACAAAGATTGGAGTCCAACATTTGTCACAGACAAGTCAGTGTAAGAGAACTCGGAGACCGAGTATAGTAGAATGGAGAGAGAATAGACAGACGGAGGCCAGATGGAGTTAACAGAACAACAAAGTTGATTTCTGACTACTGAACCATAGTACAATTGCGACTATTTATACTAAATGGAGCCTGAGAATAAATGGAGTAATAGTCAGGGTCATGGAGATGAAACGGATAAGGAAAGAATGATAATGAATGTGATTGGTTGGCAATAACATAACCAGAGGCCAATGAGAATATAACATAAAAGTCATGTGGAACATAAAACATGTGAAATCATAATTGATGCTTGGCGTTGATGAGAAATAAGCGAGATAAGGAAAACAGAGATCTGAAAGATAAGGAACGACTGAATGAAGTATAAGTGAAGACAGAGTCCAAAGATAAACAGAATATGAATGAAAACACAAATGATAAAAGAAATCAAAGATGAATAACATGATGGGGTCCAAATGAAATCAAAGATGAATAATAGATCAGAGGTCTGAAGAATGGTATCGGGATCAGGTCTTGACACTAGCTATGATACAAGACTTCTGTGGCTATCAAAAATTCACTGAATATATCAATAATGTCATTGATGATTGTTAAGCCCCATGCTTAAGTGTCACAACACATGACTTCGTTTAACCTCTACAAAGCTTCAGAGAAGTTCACATACCTTCGGAGAGCTTCGTTTGGACTTTCACATCTTACTTCATTCGACTTCGCTTCTCACCTCGTCTTCATGTTCACACAACAAACCCTTGACCCATACCCCAACTTCTTTCTTGATCCCAAGGGCAACACCTTTGCCCACCTACTTTGTTCTATCACACTATCCGCTCCACTATTCCATAAGACTATTGTTAGTCTTCCTCGGACCTGGCACAATTGGTCCTCAATACTTCTTCTATTCTGACAGGTGACACTTCATCATGTTCATTTCCAATTCATTTGTATTGTTTCCGTTCGTTTATCTTTTCTTATGGCATATTTCCGTTCGCTTATTGTTCTCATGACATATCCTCCGTTCGCTTATTGTTCTCATGACATATCCTCCGTTCACTTATATTTCGTATTGCATATTTGTCTGTCATACCTTTTTGATCATTCACATTATTCGTTTAATGATTTCCCCGAACCTTCACTATTCGACGATACGCATATACCCATTGTTCTATCACTTTATGTCGTGCTCTGTTCTGCATTTGACTTATTTGTTTGTAATACTTCCATCCACCTTCGTCCATGAACTTATAGTATATAAGTACATGTATCTTAGCTAGTTTTCTCCAGTCGGAAATTAGCCCATTAGCCTTATAGACCTTAGTGTATATCATTCCTATACTTGAGCCTAGTGCTCATTCTCCTCTATATACTTCAGACCTCTATTACCTCCGAACCGAATACAACCTTCAAAGATCAACTCCAAACTTCACCTCAAACCTTTGATCTTACTCCGAAGTCCTACCTTCGTTCAGGACTTTGTTCGAACTTCATTCGAACACTTTGTTCAGAACTTCGGTATTTGAATCCGCTCTTATATTGTTGGTTCTAATCTGTTCCAAATTAAGGACATGTACATTTCATGAAGGCGCAACCCACAACGTTGAAGTCAAGTCTTTCG
This sequence comes from Sphaerobolus stellatus SS14, assembly GCA_000827215.1. NCBI lineage: Eukaryota > Fungi > Basidiomycota > Agaricomycetes > Geastrales > Sphaerobolaceae > Sphaerobolus > Sphaerobolus stellatus. Next base: position 49,136 of record KN837260.1, on the reverse strand, counting down.
GTTCTAACCCTTTGTTCTTTAGTGTGACTTCATTCATTACTTCGGTCACACTTTGGAACCCTTTGTTAGGATCAGCCCGTAACAATGATGCTACCAATAACTGTCATAATATCTGGGTAAGCTGTATGTATTTATGTATGTATTAATTTTATTATTTATGTGCTGCTAGCTTACTCTTCCTGGAACAATTCAGGCAGGGTGGAATGCTGGCTCCTAGCATGCACATGTCCAGACTGGGGCCTTGAGCATAATCTTCAGAGGAAGTTTAGCTAGGAAGGCAAGCTGACCAAAGACCCCACAAGATGTTAGAGGCCTTGTGTGCAGTATGGAATATGATACAGGCTAAGGCACCTTAAGAACCAATTGATGACTTGCTCGAGGTTATTAATGAAGTTGACATGCCTAATATGGCAGTTGCACCTTTCTCAGTAAGATAAATGCATGGGTCATGGCCATTGTTCATCAGATTTCCATGCAGATTGGTGGCCAGTGGCCATATATGACCAAAATACATTTGACCATGGCCATGACCGAAATGCATATGACCATGACCAAGATACATTTGGCCATGGCCATGACCAAAATGCATATGGCCATGACCATGACCAAAATGCACATGACCATAACCAAAATATATATGGCCACATGTTCTATAAAACATGCACATCACTAGATTTGAACCCAGAGTCTAAAGAGTATATCATATGTATGAAACTTTTACCACTAAGCTATAGCAACTTGTTCTACATAATTACTTATTGTTTATTTAGTACCATGCAAATCACTTAAATAAATAAATAAATATTTTCCATTGGTCCAAAAAAATAGATATATCCCGGCCTACATTATGTAACTTCATAGTCACCTAAGATATGGGTCAGTCATTGCCCGCAACCTTAAGTGCCTGGTAACCATAGATGACTAATAGGGTTAACGGGTGCTTATCGATCCACTTTAGGGTCACCGGCAACTATTTAATTTACATTAGTGGCATCAAGGGCCTCCATGATCTTCTCAGGGAGCACCCGATGTCCATGATATTTTCTATTAGCCCACATAGCTTGAGCACCATTCAATCCCTTTTGATATGCGTCCAGGAAGCGAGCAGACTGATTGGCGAAGCTGAGAGATAAGTAGTTAGATGCAAATAATGATCTATAATAATTCAGTGATGCATGTACCACCGCATTTTGATGATATCAACCTGATCTAAAGATTCCCAGATGTTTTGTTCCATCTGAGCTTTGTTCTGAGTAAGGGGTTGGATCCGATAGTGAGCTTTCGCTGATTCCCAAGTCTGTTCAATGAAATTCACTTCACAGTGGAACTTTGGATAGAAAAATGCAATGTGGCTGCGATTTTCCACCAGCTCAACTAGAGCTGGCTTCTGCTCCAAGAAGTCCTTTTGGTTAAATAAAATACGGTGGCAACAGCAAGCAACATCAGGCCCAGTATTTGCGCAGTTGAAGCTTTTGCCACACTGTGCTGGCAGTTTCCCAGCATTCTCAAAGCCACACTCTTCAAGAATTAATCTCATTTCTTTGAAGTACCCCGGCCTTATGGGATGATTATCAGGGAAGTAGAATGATTGCCGCTGTTGGGTCAGGGGATTAAACCCATCACACATCTTAATGCCTTCCTTCATTGGAGTCCACAACTTGGTGTTCTTGGGCATGTGGCGTGCTGACAAGGCATCTGCTGCCCTTTTTTGATGGCTCGGGGCATTATCAAAGCCAAACGCAGCAATTGCTGAGTCGCCAAAATTGTCTTCGAAGAGATTGATGGCCTTCTCAGTTTGAGCCATTAACGCAACACTGTCGAAATAACCATCACGGTTTTTGCTGACCCTGAATAAGATTTGAGCCTTGTCAGTTCTGATAAGTACCGAATAAGCAAATGGGTTAAATTGAGAAATAATAAGTTATGATAACGCACCCATCTTTCAATGTAAGCCATCCAAGCTCCGGTAGACAAAAATCTGACACCATGATTGAGACACCTTCACCCTTGCAGACAGGCTCCGGTTTCTCACTCTTGTGGATCCAATGCGTGTTTCGTCGATCATGAGCATAGAAAATAGATTCATCGTGTGTGACCAATATCACCTCCTTTTTCCCAGGTTTTAATTGTGGAACAATCTAGACATTATCTGAAGTCCATGTTGTCATCCGCGCTTCCAATTGTAACCATAACGGGAGGAAGACGGACTGCCGGTATTCAATGACATCTGCTCTCTCGTGACCATCAACATACATCCTGTTCTTGACCTTGCCATAGTGATAACTCATTGCATAAAGCCAACAGCACACAGTTCTCAAGCTCGGAATCTTCTCCAATTGGAACTTTTTATGAGTCTCAGGAAGTGCGAGAAACCGCTGCACGTCCGCTGCCAAGAAATACTTTGACTCCAGGCTTTGGAGATGCAAGTGAATCTCCTGTGCAAAGTCTTCATCTTCAATTTGAGAAGTGCTGCCTTTATGCAGATTTATGGGAAGGTGAGTGTGATCTTCGAGGAAGTCCCAGGTCCAACCTCAGATGGTTCGGGCATATGTTGCACCTTGTCCAGCTGTTGTTGCTGCAAGAATGGAAGCTTGGAGCCAACCATAAGATTCATTGATGAAATAGAATCGCAAAAATGCCAACATTGACGTGAGCTGACCATGGGTGAGGAGATCAAGGGTTTTCTTCTTCTTGAGAAGGTCCTTTAACATTTTCATCACATCTCTGACTTGGATTGACTTTGGACCAGGTGGCTGTGCACATCAAATACGAATGGGATCTTTGGTTACAGATTGGTTAGATTCCCCAGGAGTGGTGCCGATGTGGAGGCCCGGTCCCGTGTCTTGTAAACAAGGACCCGAGGGTTGCACAACTGTGTCTGTGCGATTAGTGGACTGCAGGGATGCCATTGGTGGTGTGTTCATTATCCTAGCCTGCGGATTGAAAGTGAGAATGCTTTTTTGCCCAGTAGATTGCTCTGGATCCTTCCTTGCCACTATGAGATCCTCTTCCCCAGATTCCCCAGATTCCTCAGACTCCATCCTTTCTGCTGGTCCCTTTCCTACCATCTCCTCTTCCTCTGACTCCTCTTCCTCTTCTCTGATCAAAATACTGTCAACAATGCCCAGAAATTCAACCTCACTGTCTGAATCCACTTCTGATGCTGCCCATCCTTCAGACTCTCCATCGTAATCTAGGGTTACTACAGCCACTTTGGGCTTGGGTTTGAAGAACTGTCCAATGTGTGGATATCCTTGATCCTGGAGGTTCTTTGTCTCTGAGATGATTCTGGCATTATGGTGCTGCTGTGTACTCTTTGGTTTTGGACCAATCTTCTTGAACCGGAAGGGCCGTCCAGTCTTTTTCAGGAATTCCTGCATTCCTTGCTTTAATTTCATCGAAAACTGAACTAAATCAGATTCATTCTCTAGCTCCACTTCTTCAGAATCAGAGGAATATGATGGGACTGGGGAAGGTGGCCTGCTGATGTCCTCCCTGGACTTCAGATACTCCATTTCCTCGAAGATTGAGACAGCTGTGAGTTCAGCTGATGGTTCAGGAGAGTTAATCCTTTGTCTCTGATAATTTGACAGGTCAAATGCGAGTCAGCGGGATCAGAAGAGGCAATCGGGAGAAGGTCACCTTCATGGCATGAACACCCAGATTTTCAAGCCTCCTCTTGGCTTCAGCCTTTCTGGGAGCCATTGGGAGCTTTATCCTGTAATTATCAACAGGAAATGAATAAGATTTAAGCCTCTGTAGGGGCAGAAATGATTTTCGAAAGGTTAAGCGCCCTTACCAGCTCTATAATTAGAACCCCACTTGAGGGCTGCCTCTGAACAAACATGTTGCTTTCGATGAATAATGCACTCAGGAATATTTTGGAGGAAAAAAGTTTTTTTGTCTATCAGAGATTTACATACTAACTTCTAAACAATTCTGGGACCATAGAAAATCCCTTCTGAGACCATTGAACTATTCTACGGTGATAGAGATGTCAAAAAGCGGTTGCTGGACGGCGAGGACTTAATCCAAGTTTGGAGGGAATTGCGCGCACTTAAGGTTGTGGGCAATGACTGACCCTACTTAGGAGGCCAACAATAATTATATTTTAATTTCTCTGTGGTGTAGTGGTAAAACACTGTACTATTTGGCCACAAGACCTTGGTTCAATTCTCCTCCAGACTAATTTTTGCCAATGCTACAGATAAAGTACATGGCCACAGTGGCCATAAATCTGCATGGGATGTAAGTGACCAGTGGCCATAGAATATGCATTTATATTACTCATGTGACTGTATAAGTTTACCATTGGGGAGCAATCCAGTGTTGGTGGGATCAACCAAAATATGACAGCACTTGATATTACCTGGAGAAATGTGTTCACTGAGCTCTGCTGGTATCACCATTTTCTGTGTGGGTCTGTGTTCATTTTTAAGGCCCATCACATTGACCTACCTCCATAATAGTTAGCACTGGAGCAGGTGAGAAATATAATACAGCTAAAACATACACAATTTTTCTTTTGGTAGTGATGTTTGGCCTTGAGTAGCTGCTCCTGGTGAGAAATGTACTTATATGCATCTACAAGCTTGCCTTTAGCACTGTGTCCTAGTATGCTTGATATATCTGCAATCCAAAATACACCACTTTATACCAGGAAAAGCTATTGAAGCACAGAGAAAACATACTGAATTAGTTTTAAATCCATGTTTCAATGCAATTTCATGCATTACATAGGCAGCCTTGCCATTAAGAACTGCCCCATCACAAATGAGATCAGCTAGGTTAAGCTGTGCCTGCAGGTTGGCAAGAACTACACAGAACACCTTAACTTATTTTCTAAATAGAAATATTGCATAGTTACAACTCCTTTCTTTGAGTTGTTTCACTTTCATTATATTTATTATGCAAGACTAGCAGGAAAGCAGTTGGTGGAAGGGGTGTGGGTAGAGTTTGTGTACATTATATAAGAAACTGTAACAGTACCATCCATCCAGCAAGTGACCCATCCATCCCCTAAAAAGCCCAGTTCTATATCCTACTTTGCTAGCAGGGTGATCTGTCAGGTTTCTGATGCACCTCTAGCTGCAAAGTGAGGTATAAGCTTGTGACTGATTAGCCAGGCATCAAACTATGTGTTTTTCCAGCTGAGGATGCTTCCTTTACCCATGAGCACCAGCTATTTGTTGATTATGGTAATATTACAGTCATATTAAATCAACAATAGCATTCATCTAATAGACCTTATAGCTCAGCTGGTAGAGCATTCTAGATATTATGGGAAGATCCTAGGTTCAAATCCTAGTGTGGTCATTTTTCTGGTACAACACTATTCCATTCTTGAGGCTGCCCAAATCCACTTATATAGCTTTTTAAATAGCAATTTTTGCCCACTAGTAGTAGGCTACCAGACTGCATAGACTGTGACTCAACTAGCAGGCAAGACTAGTAAGGCACTTAAATAGTAAATAATATTATGTGGCTACTGAACAGGTAGTATTAAGGTCTATCTAATAGTAAGAAATCTCCCTCCCCCTCCCTCCCTCCTGGCACTACTCATCCTGCACAGATAGGGGTGCCAGGGGACCACCAGGTAACAGGTCACAGCAGCTGCCTCAAGTAGTGTTGAAGGTAGCCTCTACATCCCTCACTTTTCTATTATTCAATATGGTCATTATAGTATAGATATCTCAATTATATGTTCTATCTCTTCTTTTATATGGTCTATCATGATGTTTGTTATATGTGCTTCTATCAAATAGTTTATGCTTTTATGTACTGGCACTTACTCTGCTTACATAAACACCATAGATAGTGCCCTGAAAACAGTGGATGTGGCTCTTTGACCTTACATCCACCTTGTGTCCTCCAGGTTGAGGATTGTCTCTTGGATCCTGGATGCCATCAGATGCATTGGGCATGTTGCTGAAAAGCCAAGTCATCACAATTGACTGTCTCCTGCTAGAGTGAGCCCAATAAATACTGTGAAGAATCAGAAACCATCAATGCCAAGAAATATGGAAGAGAGAGACCACATGGGTACAAGGAACAAAGAATGAAATCAACAGAAGAAGGACCATAAGGACAACCCTGACCACACCCTAACCTACATCCCTGAATCTGAACTCCAAAACCTGCCACTGCATCTGACCTAACCTCCTGCTCTCTGGCAACAGCAATGGTCTACATCCAGACTCCAAAGTCATGGAATGAACTTGATGAGTGGTGACTCAGGGTTGCCTGTGTCTTGGTCCCTGTACAACTGAGGATAGGTACTGAATGGAGAACTATGCGAGTGTCAGGCCCTGGGTGTTTGTGGACAGGTGCTAAAGCAGAGTCCAAATGACTGAAGATGGGATTTTAGAGTCATTCCCTGACATCACCTCCCTCTAGGCTGTGGTGCCCTGGACACAAAGTGTAGTGATTGAAGTTGTCTGAAGCTGAGTGAATTGAAGGCTGTGGAGCAAATACATCGGGGTGTGGTTGGGTGACACTGTAAAGACTAGTGTCTTTATGTTGTGGTTAGTTATTCACACCTATAATAACAGACTGTTCACATTCAGTGATATTCAGCTATTATATAGTACAGATAAAGATGACAGCTGGTTGGCACTAGTTGCCAACCCAGGATTATATACTAAGTGTAATTACATAATCTACATACATACTTATGTAATAACAATAATATAACACTTGGACATATATGCATCCATAAGAGTCCACAAGAACTTAGAAAAATGGATTGATGCAAAGTCAATCCCTTACACCCTCCCTTTGATGGTGAGGTCAGGGATAGATCTCACATGGTTGTCTATGTGGAATATGGCCACATTATGGTCTGGGGAGCACTCACGAGGCTATAGAGCTTTGCCTTCTCTGTATAATTGCCTCATTTCTACATCTTGGACACTATGGTCCAAGATCCACTCAGGCTCCTCTGAGTGCAGGCTAATCCCATTGTTCAACCCTAACTTTACCCAAAGGTTTGAATAATAAGCCTGTGATGGAGGCTGGAGGGTCTGCATAAACCCTCTTTTGAGGTGTCTTAGGGAGGTGTGAATCTCCAATAACAGGGACACCTGCTTCATGAATGACTTGATGATTCCAAGCTATTTGATCACAAGTCCAAGATGCTTTAGTCCTCAGCCAAGTCTTCCAGAAAAGGAGTTACAACTGGGAACGACTCACTTGAGAATTCGAAGAAGGAGATCTCGTCATACTAAATTGTTGATGAAATACAATGGGCCCTTTGAAATCATACAGAAAGTCAGTGCAGTTGCATATAGGTTGTGAATACCAGCATCCTACAGCATTCATCCAGTTCTAAACATTGCACACTTAGAGGGATATCTAGCCTCACCACCTGAATTTAGGGATCGACCTTCCAAGTCTCTGAATCATGCTGATTTCGACGTTCTAGAAGAATACAAAGTGGAGAGCATTGTGGATGAAAAATAGTCTAGGAACAGGAACAGAAAGCACACTAAGTTGTACAGGGTGCACTTCAAAGGATATGCCACTGAATTTGACAAATGGCTCTCTCGATCACAATTGAAGAATGCCCCTGATATCCTGAAGCATTGGGATAATTGGCAGAGGGTTAACCAATCATGACTAGCTCAGGAGAGCTATTCTCAACGGTCAATCAACACAGTCAAATGCTTTATATCTCAAATCTTTTATTACCTTTTCAGCATTCCCATCATGCCCTTCCACATTCACACTCCCATTCACTACCATGATTATGCTCATAATCCAATTGTTGAAGGACACACTCAACTGGAGGTTGAAGTTTCCATGAGTTCAACTGAGACATCCGACTTATCAAGATACATCCTTCATGATAGTGATCTCTGTCAAAGTAGCTGGTACGGACTCAATAACATCTTCTCCCTTGACCCCAGCTTGTCATCCGCAATTCACTACCAGTTTGAAAGCTTATGTCACGAAATTGTGAAGGCAGGGAATCACAGTTCCATTCCTCTTCTCCATACTGGTCGATTCTTGTACACTATCCCTGATGCACAACTCTCCAAGATTGAGATGCCTTTCCTGCCCTTTGGAAATGTCAAAGAACTCACCTTAAATCCACTCAATATTTTCGGAACAAAGGACATGGTCTGCAAACTTTTTCAATTATACCAGAAGGATTTCCACAAGCTTCAGGCCTGGTTAGCTCTTGTGACATTCCAGGCATCTGGACATTGTTGAAGCCTTTGGAAATGGCCCACCTATGGTTTTAGGGTGGAACACACCAACCAATAAAGTCTGCTGGCAGGATTTCTAGGAATGGTCAGTTACCTAGCTCCCAACTGCAAAGAGATTAGGAAGCAGATGGGAGTCCTGTCAGCTTAAAGCAGTTCCACATCTATTTGGAGATGGGGGGCAACCAAGGAACATGCATTCATTGAAATTAAATCAATAGTTGAAGTGCACAGGAACCATCACAGGAAGCCAGCTGACTATTCAGCCAAGGCCCAGCTGTTCCATCTGATAACAGACACATCATTGACAGGTGACAGTGAAGTACTTACCCAAGGGGAAGATGCTCAGAAAGGAAATATAATAAGATTCTGGTCAGGGAAGTTCACACCAGCACAGCAGAATTATCCAGTACATGAGAGAATTACTTGCTATAATAGAATCCTTGAAATGATTTGAACATTACCTACAGGGTACACATTTCCACATATACACTGACTATAAGCCTCTCCAATTCTTAATGTCCCAGCTGAAACTATCAGCGTGACAACACAGATGGGTTGACTTTCTAAGCAAATACAATTTTAAGATGATATACCTACCTGGAGCAGATAATATAATGGCAAATGCATTATCCAGGATGTACAGAAATGAGCCTGAAGGCATACAATGCTGACAGAATATATACCTGAATTGTCGACATTTTCAATCACACCAACATTAAATACTGCATCAAGACCATTATATACTGGGAACAATATATGAAATGAAATTATTAATGCAGCTCAATGCTGCCCAGACAAGGCAACAGACTGGAAATTCCAGACTGAAGGCAAATCCAGTGATGGTACCAGGAATAGTGGTATTACTGTTATTCACTGCCGCAGAAAGTAATAGAAAGTAATAGACAATACACACAGAAAACTGGACACAAGGATACACATATACCTGCAGTCCAACTGGAGACAGAGCAACAGGATGAATTACCAGAACTGGAAGTAATTCCCAGCAACATCAAACAAGGAGAGAAGGAAACAATAACTCCAAATGTCAAATTCTTATCACTATTTAATCCAGAGTTGAAGTTCCCTCATTGTTTAAAGGATCTATACATGACAGACTCCTTTTTCACTGCATTGGTGAATAAAATAGAACACCATGCCAATTTCTTTATAAAGGACAAGCTAATATATTTGAATAGACCTACAGGCGACTTACTATACATACCTCACAGGAAATTAGGTGCACAGGACTCTATATCACTCATTATATCGCACAGACACTCCTTATTAACACACTTGACAGGATGGAAAACCTTTTAATATCTCAAAGATTTTGTATGGTGGCCAAGAATGTTTAACAACATTAAATCATTCTGTGAAATGTGCCATACTTGCCTAACATCTAAACTCAATAACCAGAAACCATACGGGCTACTAAAATCTATCAAAGTACCCTTGAGACACTGGCAGCAAATTGGGATAGATTTTGTAGGTCCACTACCATCATTATCAAATAGACATGGAGAATTCGACATGATATGCGTGATCATTGACCACTTCTCATCCATGATACACTTAGCTCCATCAAAACAGAATTATAGAGCAAAAGACATCGCAGAACTTATATTTGACACATGCTATAAATTACATGGTAACCTTGAAAAAATTATTAGCGACAGAGACTCATTATTTACAAGCACATTTTGGGAGCACCTACATGCACTAACAGGAAAAGAACTGAGGATGTCTACATCCTATCATCCACAGACAGACAAAGCAACCAAGAGAGCCAACAGGACTATAGGACAGATGCTAAGAATGGCAGTCAGACCAGACCAGAAAGATTGGGTATTAAAATTACCTGCTATAGAATTTGCATTCAATATAGCCACATCAGACATAACAGGATTCTCACCATTTTTCCTAAATTATGGAACCCTGCCACCTCCACTATTGACCAATAACAACAACTCAGAATTACTTGGAGTACATGCCTTTACTCAAAGACTCAGAGATGTGTTATTACAAGTGCATGACTCAATTTTGACTCACTGAGTAAAACAGACAAATGCAGCTAATGGTAAATGACATCCATCCCTGTTTACAACAGGAGACCTTGTTTACAAGTCCACAGAAAATCTGTGATTACCAAAAGGAAGATTGTGTAAATTGACACCTAAATATATTGGACCTTACAAAATACTAGAGAAAGCAGCACCAGATACGACGTATAAGTTAGCATTACCAGTGGAATTATTGTCATGAGGCATATTTCCCAAATTCCACACCAGCCTACTCAGAGTGCATATACCTAATGACAACTGGAAAACTCCTGGGCTGTGCCATGGGCCAAGTAACTGAGCTGGGAGGCTCACTGTCAGAATGGCCAATACAATGAATATTGTCACACAGCAGAGCAGGAGAAAACTCATGGTTTGAGGTATATTGGTTCTCAGGTGACAAATCATGGCTACCATACACATCAGTGAGTGGTACTACAGCATTTAATGCATATCTCAACATAATGAATGTGACACATAGGTCCAAATTACAAAAAGGGAGCAGCAAGCCACTAGTGGAAATATCCAAGCTCATCAAGATGCCAGAGACCCCAGAACAGGAAATTAATTTTTGTGTGAGCCAGATAAGACTGCATATGTATAGCTCAAAAATGCAGAGCAGACACAATGACATACACACATCTCAAAACTATTCTCCTGACCGCTACCTCCATTCTACCATGAATATACCAGGTGCAGATCACCTGGTATATATCACATACCTCAACAGACTACTTCTGCACACTTATCAGAATAGACTCCACCCTGGCACTGCCCTGCACGAATTTATCGAATGGGTCAGGTTCCACGAAAACCCAGCCAGCATGGACAAGATAAATGTGAGCAACAACATGAATAGCTTACCAGACTTCGACTGGCAGACTATAGTTGGGCCCAACAACACCAACACCACCAATATGGCCAAGTGTCAAGACCTGATCCCAATCTCGTTCTTCAGACCTCTGATCTTTTATTCATCTTTGATTTCATTTGGACCCCGTCATGTTATTCATCTTTGATTTCATTTGGACCCCGTCATGTTATTCATCTTTGATTTCTTTTGTCATTTGTGATTTCCTTTATATTCTATTTACTTTTGGATCTCCGTCTTTACTTATACTTCACTCAGTCATTCCTTATCATTCAGATCTCCGCTTGTCTTATCTCACTTGTTTCTCATTGATGCCAAGCATTGCTTATGATTTCACATGTTTTATGTTCCACATGATTTTTACGTTATATTCTCATCAGCCTCCACTTTATGTTATTGCCAACCAACCACATTCATTATTACTCTTTTCATATCTGTTTCATTTTCATGACCCTGACTATTACTCCATTTATTCTTGGGCTCCATTTAGTATAAATAGCCGCAATTGTATTATGGTTCAGTAGTCAGAAATCAACTTCATTGTTCTGTTAACTCCATCCAGTCTCCATCTGTCTATCCTCTCTGTACTGCTATATTCGGTCTCTGAGTTCTTTTATACCGACTTGTCTGTGACAACTGTCAGACTCTGATCCTTTGTTTATCTCGACTTCATTCTGAAATAAGGACAACGTGTACGACTAAGGGTGCAACATATAAGTTGAAGCCAAGTCCTTTCAGTTCATATCATCCGCACTCCAAATTACTCACTCGTTCTATCATATCCGGAGTCTGAAGTGACACCCAGATATCAGGATGTAACACCAAGCATGCACCTGAAGTCCCTTTTGGAGGGAGTGCCAGACACAGCACCTACAGGGACACAAGGACATATGGAGGAGGAGGAGGAGGCGGCATGAATGTACTCAGATGGCTGGGGGCATCCAAGGCTCTCAAGGAGGCTATCACACCAACACCACCAGCTGCTCAATACAGACCACCCTACCATTATTACGGATGAAGCCAAGGAGGATGGTGAGGAGGATATTGCGGAGCATACAAGCCAGCTCCATATCATAGCAACCAAGACTGTATTGCAATGGGGACACCTTAGGATCTACACGAGGGAGGAACCCAGTGGCAAGGAGGTTACTGGGAAAGAGATGCAGGAGTACATCAGGGACGCACTGAAGGAAATGACCTCAGGAGCTTGTGAGCAATACCTAAATGATGATACTGGTTGTATACCAACAATTGACTTAATCTGCACACACTTAGTTAACATGTTCAGTGACCACGCACAAGCTCCACAAATCAGCAACAGCTCCCAGCCATCCCAGGCCCTGGTCCTAGCTGTAAGGGCAACCCTCGGACTCCGATGGACGTCACGCCAGAGCTAGCAGAGGGGAAATCCAAAGAGAATCAATAAACAACCATAAATACAAAAAGGGGGGATCTCACCTAGCAGAGGGGAAATCCAAAGAGAAAGTCTTGGATTGCCTCTGCTAGTGTGAGCCCAATAAATACTATGAACTGTCATGCACCATCAATGCCAAGGAAAACACAAGGAGGGGACCACATGAACATCAGGAACAAGAACACAAGATAACGAAATAAAGACCATATGGACTATCCTAACCACCCACTAACCTACACCCCTGAATGTGGACTCCAAACTCCGCCACTGCATCCATCCTAACCTCCTGCTCTCCAGCCATAACAAGGGCCTATGATTGGACTCCGAAAACATAGAATGAACTTGATGAGTTGTGACTCGGAGGCCACTTGTGTCTCCATTTCTGTATGACAGAAAGTAAGTATTGAACATATGACTGTATGAGTCTCGGACTCTGGGAGCTTGTTAACATGTATTGAAGTGGAGTCTGGGCGACTGTAAAAATGGAATTTTAGGGTCATCCCCTGACATCACCCCCCTTCTAGGCTGCGGCACCCTCAACACATGGTGCAATGATCGAAGTTGTCTGAAACCCAATGAATTGAAGGCAGTTGAACAAATACGTCGGGGTGCAGTTGCGTGATGCCGATAGAAGTCCATAATAAGATCCTTGGTGGCCATGTTGGCCTCCAGTACTCATGAGTTATGCTTGTACCCATATCCCTTCCATTTTACCAAATACTCCAGTCAGTTACAACACAGATGACTGTCCAAAATAGTTTCCAGCTCATAGTGTTCTTCACCATCTACAATCTTGGGCTCCAGTGATGGCTGTGCTTGTCTATCCAGAATGGGGTCATCGGAGGCCGGGAGTAGCTTCACCACATTGAATACTGGGTGAATGTGGCTCATGGAGTCTGGTAAATTGAGCTTGTAAGCATTACAATTTACCTTGTCTATGATTTTGTAAGGGTCCAGGTTACGATGACTTAGCTTTTGTGATGGATGTGTAGTTTTGATATCATATGAGTCTAAGAAAACTCTGTCTTCAATATTGTACTCAGGGGGGGATTCTGTCTCCTGTTGTAATAGTGTGCCATGTCATCTTTAGCTTTGGTAAGAGCTGCCTTTGCTTCCTCTAGTGTCTGTTGCATTCGGTCCTTGAATTCATTGACTGTTTCAAGGCAGGACTATGGTTGCCTGGGTTTGAAACCCATCCTCGGATGCCATCCTGTGTCGAGCATGAAGGGTGTCTGTTGTGTTGCTGAATGCACATGGTTGTTGTATTGAAATTTGGCCAGCGGTAGAAGCTCGTCCCAATCGTCTTGACATTGATTTACAAACAGTCATAGATATTGCTCCAGTTCTTGGTTCGCACACTCTGTCTGTCCATCGCCTTGTGGGTGATAGGCTGTGGTTGCTGCAAGCTTGATGCCTAACATACAGTACAGCTCATGGGTGAATTCTGTGACAAACTGCGGACCCTGATCTGAGACCACCTGATGCGGAAGTCCGTGCAACTTCCAGACATGGTTGAGGTAAAGTCGGGATGCACCCAAAGCTGTGATTGTGGTGTTCATTGGAATGAAGTGTGCTCTTTTACTCACTGAATCCACCACATTCATGACAGAGTCTAAACCATGTGAATCAGGAAGCTCGACTATGAAGTCTACACTCACTGTGTCCCACCAAGCTTCAGGGACCAGCAGTGGTTGTAGTTCACCCAATGGAGGCTGATGTTGTAATTTTGTCCTCAGAAACGGATCACAGGTTTTGACATATTGACCAATATACCTTGACATTTGTGGCCACCAGTATGTTCTTGCCACCAACTCCAATGTTTTCCAACAACCCACATGGCCTCTGATTCTAGAGTCACGGTGTTGCAAGACAATTCGCCTCCTCAGTTCGGAGTCCAGGGGCACATATATCTTGCCCCTAAACATTATTACCCCTTCGGACTCTGACCACTCTGCTGACCATACCGGCTTCCACTTTCTCTTCTTCAGCTCCTCAACTGCCTTTGCCATGGCCTCCTCCTTTTCTCCTGTAACCAATGCCTTCCGTATCTCCCTTAACACATCTTGTTCCTTACCCTCTGCCTGAATACCCTCCAAGGCCTGAATGACAAACAACTCTGGGGGCAACAAGGTAATGTTTTGGTTGTCCTTGGAGCCCAAACCATGATCCTCTTGCCTGGACAAGGTGTCCGCTTTACCCATGAACTTGCCTGGTTTGTGATGAAGTGTGAAGTCAAACCTAGACAAGAATAGTGACCATCTTGCTTGTCGACAATGCAACTTTTTTGTAGTCATGAAATACTGTAGATTTCAGTGATCCATCCAAATCTCAAATTTGTGATGGGCTCCTTCAAGGAAATGTCATCATTCATCTAAAGCCCTGATAATGGCTAGCATCTCCTTGTCATGTATTTCATAATTACGTTCTACCGGGTTTAGACTCTTGGAGAAGAAAGCAACTGGGTGCCATTTATTGTCTTCTTTGGATAACTGAGACAAAGTGGCACCTGTCGCATAGTCTGAGGAGTCCGCTTCAACTCTGTAGGGGCCTGAGTCACTAGGCAGTATAAGTACGGGGGCTGAAGTTACCAATTCTTTCAACTTATTGAAGGTCGCCTGCTCTTCAGCTCCCCACTGCCATGTCAAACCCTTTTTTGTGAGGTCAAAAAGGGGACAAGTGTGGTGTGAGAAGTCTTTAATGAATCACCTATAAAAGTTGACAAAACCAATGAATGACTGGAGTCTGCATTTATTCTTGGGCTCTGGCCATTCGGTCACTGTGGCTACTTTGATGGGGTCCATCTCCACTCAGCCCTCCAAGATAATTAAGCCTAGGTATTCAATGTGTGTCCATTCAAATTCACATTTCTCTGGCTTGAGGTATAGCTTGTTTTCTCGGAGTCGTTGAAGAACGAGTTTCATGATCCGACAGTGCTCTTCAATAGTCTTGGTGAATATTAGGATGCCGTCAATGTATACGCAGACCACCCCTTCCATGATGAGGTCTCTAAAAATGTCATTCATCATAGTTTGAAAGGTCGCCGGACTATTGCACAGTCCAAAGAACATGACTAATGGCTCAAAAAGCCCCCTATTAGTTTGGAATGCGGCCTTCCATTCATTGCCCTGCCACATACGCACATTGTTGTAACCCCACCTCACATCCAGTTTGGTGAAATATTGGGGTCCTTGAAGTTGGTTGACAAGCTCAGAGATCAAGGGAATCGGATACCGGTTCTTAATTGTTATTGCATTAAGGGCTCTATAGTCTTGAACTAACTGTAGGGACCTGTCCTTCTTCTTAATGAAGAACACTGGTGATGCCATGGGTGACTTTGAAGGCCTGATGTGTCCTGAATTGAGGTTTTCAAGTAAGAACTCATCCAACTCTGCTTGTTCATTCGGAGACAGAGGGTACACCTTACAGTTCTTGGGCTCAGAGTCTGGTAGCAATTCAATCACATGGTCCCATATCTTCCTATCTGGTAAGGTGTCAAAGGACTCCTTTGCAAATACTTCTTTGGATTCTCTCAAGTATTCTGGGATTGCAGACTCCACTTTAACATTTTTGCTGTGGGCCTCTGCCAATCTCTGTGACACCGTCTGAGTGGTGCGAATGAACTTGGCCTCTGTTGGTAGACTGATATAGAACAATCTGTCTCCCTCTTCAAAATCATCCTCTGGCGCAACAGGGTCCGTGTCATCATTGGTGTCTGATGATGACTTGTCCTCGACCTCAGATTCCAAATCCTCCTCATCCTCTACCTCCTCTACCATTACTGGGTGTGGACCCCGATGACACTCCAGTAGTTGCTTGACTGCAGCTCTGGCCTGTACTCACTGGGCCTGTGTCTCCTTTCGGACCTCCACTCTACACGTTTGACACCTCTCTGGGCACCGACTCATCTTGACACACTTGGTTTGCCAGCCAATCTCAGGGTTGTGCTCTTCCAACCAGGTAAGCCCCAAAATGATGTCTTGTTTTCCCAAGCTCATAACTGCAAAGGTAGTCTGCTCTGTATGATCTTCATAGCAGAGAATGGTGTCTACTACCTCAGTGATGGAGCCCACTTCATTTCAGGTTCCATCTACATTGAACACTGGGATAGCCCTGGTGAGCTTCTTAGTCATGAGATGGTTCCTTCTGACAAAAGCAATATCCATGAATTGGCTGGTAGCTCTGCAGTCTACTAGGGATGGTGTAGAGAACAGTTCGCCGGTGTCTGTAGTTTGAATGCCAACCTTAATAGATAATGACTTAGGACCTGGGGTAGCTGCCAGAGTGTATTGTTTTGGCAAATGTTTCTCCTATTGACAAATTCGTTGAAAAAGGGGCTTACAGCGCTTTCAATTATGTAAGGCGTGCACTTTACAACTCAACACAATTCTCTCAGCACGCAACTGTGATAACTCCACATCCGCTGCATGAAAAGCTTTGAAACGTTAAATCCAACATTTCCTATTTGTAATCTAGGGCCCGCTCACTTAAAATACATGAAAATGTTTCTGAATAGAATTCGAACCAAAAACACGTGCTACCAAAGGTGTGGATCATTTGTCGGACGTTAGAGAATTTTAAGCACCTAGATAACATCTTATCCATCATATCTAGGGTATCTAACTTCATATATGGCTGTAAAGAATGCCAGAAAGATATAAATGTGGTGAACATTTTGTTCATCAACCTTATCCTGCAGTTTCTGAGTTCTACAGAGCCCTTGGGGTCATGGAGCAAGTTGGAGGCACTAGATAGGCTTTATTAGACATTTAAAATGCACTATAATACCCAGTAATTCTAATAGATGGTTCATGCTTTTGGTTGAGCATGCTTTTGACCTGAAATTTATGCAGAAGCAATTTAATATTTTAAGTTTGTATACTCTAGATTACATATAGGAAAGATTGGATTTAAAGTTTAGAAGCTTTTCATGCAGCTGTCATGAAGCTATCGCGGTTGCACGTTGAAAGAGTTGTGTTGAGTTGTAAAGTATGTGCCTTACATAATTGAAAGTGCTGTAACAGGGTCCAGTGGTTTTAATGCAACTGTAACTAAATTTTCAGTCTCCGGAAACTGTGTAATTATAGATTCATTTTCCAAAACTGAAAATTGATTAGATACATGCAATGAGGGCACATCGTTCACTCATCACATGTCACAAAATCCTGCTCTTCTTCAGACTCCACAACTGCCACATTCTCGGACTCAGCTGGGAGTGGTTCAACCATGTCCAAGTCAGCCATGAGCTGGTAAAGGAGCTCCACCTTCTCATCAATTGTAAGAGTGCAGATGTCAAAGTCTGTGTTACAGAACCTGGCAATATGCCCAATTCTGCCACAGTGTCTGCAGACCAGGTTGGATACAGTGGCCCTCCCACAAGCTCAGTCTACATCCATTGGTATAGGAGCATCTAAAGCACGAGCGGTGACAAACATATTCCAAATTCAACCTTTATTTTCGCTATTTTCCTCTATTTTTCACACTTTTATTTTTGCGTTCTTCTCACATTTTTTTATTTTTCTCTCATATTTTACTGATCTTTCAACAATGCTTATTTTCCATTTTCTATGATTTTATCCATTTTCTATCTTTGTCTTTTGTTCCGTTTTCATCCATTCTATTTATATTTTGACTCAGATTCAAACCGCGCTATCAATCATCTGTCAGCGCTCAAACCCAAGCAATTCCCACACCTAACTTCGTTCGGCTCCCAACTTTGACGCATACCACACCCCTTTCATTCCAAC